>RJWM01000334.1:0-234864 GCA_004363535.1 Dasyprocta punctata
CTGACTTATGGATAGCAAAAGGAAAGCATATACTTTCATGCCAAAAATGTTGGCTTTTGTTATTTGACGTTTTATTCATTCAACATCAGTTAATTTTAGATACCAGTTATTCTTTATCTATATACACAAAGAATTTATATGTGTTGAAAGTTATACTTTCTATAACAATTGGTAGAATAGCATAATTGGTATCCTATCAATTCACTTAGACATAGTAGGAATTATATGCTCACCATCACCAATTCCAATTAAATGTTGCTCCAAAGACCTAATTTCATTTTTTTGGTCAGTACTGGGAATTGAATTCGGGGAATACTGACCTATATTCCCAGTCCTATGTATTTTTATTTTGAGGTAGGGTCTTGCAAATTTGCCTCCCCTCTATCTTTACACTTTGAATCCTCCTGAGTAACTGGGATTACAGTCATTTGCCACCACACCCAGGAGGTAAGATCATTTTTTAAATGATTCTTTCCTCCACCAGTGTGGTAATTGTATTATGGCAAAAACAAATAATCTTATTATTACATTTGAATTTTTTACCAAATATACAAAAGCACTTACAACAGTGGCCAATGTTTCACTTTTAATAGAACTTGTTTCTAAAATGTCCCCTTTATTCCTTAAATGGAATGAAAATAACCAAAATATTCTTGGAATTTGCTTAATTGATTTTTCTAGTTAAACTAGCTAATAACACTAGAATAAAACTAGCACCACTAAATATTTACAAAGTTGTTCTGCAAACAGAACTAACAAATTAATAGCTCTTGTTTCACTTTTCACACACACAAAAACATTGAAATGAATGAAGCAAATTAATTCAGGAAAACAGTAATTTATTTAAAATGAGAGATAGATTCCACAGAGTGACGGAACAGCACTTTTTGCAGCTGTGTGGGCTCAATCATCTCTGTTGTATCCAGTCTTCTCAACAGAACTACAATTTTCTGTACTAGCTTCAGAAGCTCCATTAGCAGATTTGTCTCTGGTTTTCATGTGGTTACTGATATCCCTGCTACCCTCTTAATGAACAGCAAATGTCAAAAGTTTTTGTACATTTCCCATTGCTTATCAACCACTAGAGAAATGAGAATTTCATTAAACTACACTTTTAAACTTTAAACTTCAACTGGTGTCAAACAGGCTCAACTTAAAAATCTTTCTAAGTATGTGCTAACACAAAATACCATACTAACAAGCTAAACCTCAGACTTTTGGATTACCTTACTAAATAATAACAAACTGAACCTCACTCTTTTGACAACTGAAGAAAAATTACAGCTTCAGGCTTCAATAAGTTTATCTTCCTCAACATAAAAGATTTTATTTCACTTGCCTTTCAGATAAAATCAAAAACCAAATAATGACTGTTACAATGCACCATACAGGTTGTAAATGTCTCTGTTAAGACTAGGTGGATAAAACAAATACTTAGGTAGAGATTTATATGATTAAGGAACTGACAAGAATCACTATAGCAGGAACTTTCAGAGTAAGCTTTATGTGCCTTATGACAAGACTCCTCAACCTCTATTTTCCACATATGTTTTTCTATACCTAATCTAAAATTAGACAAATTGTACCTAATCTAAAATTCACTGTGATTCACACTAACCCTGCACACTGGTAGCTTGAAGGCTTTATGCATCTTGCATATAGGGCCTTAGCCCACCTAGCTGGAAAATCATGAGGCCAGCAGGGACACCAGCATTAAGAACTTCTTCCACCACCACTTACGACCAAAGCCCCTGGTTCTTGCCTTCTGCTCAGGTCTCAAAAGGAGGAAGTTTTATAAGAGACCATGCTGTCACTGAAAGAGACATGTTAGGAACCTTGCTACTTGGCAGGGTTGAGACAAAAGAGGCAATATATCACTACCTGTCAAATTTAAGCACAGAGAAAAGATCTGTTCATTACACCTACTCTCACACCTTTGAAAGATACTATGGTAGAACGCAACCTGGCTCATTTTTAATACCACATGAATGACCACAGTTAAAAATAATACTGGATAAATGCTAAACCAGATAAAATGCAAGATATAGGCATAAATCAGTACTGTCCTGGTAGCATCATCCTTTACTGGTATATTTTTTCATAGCTGTAAATAACATAGGCCTAAAAATTGAAAATTTCTATGTAACAAGAGAAATATAGCAGATTTAGGTATTGCCTTAGTTAGGTAAGTATGCAAACATCCACACACTCAACTTTTCTTTTTTACCAGGTTTTATCCTACCTCAGGAATAAAATTAATGTTAGAAGTAGATATACTAACATTATATTTTTCACATCATTATTTGCTCTGTGGTAGTCAGCATGAGAAGCATAGTAAAACAAGATAGTTGTATTTTCTGGAGATGTTAATATGTGCATGTCTCCACAGGATTGCTTTAGTTTTCCCTATGTAAACTGTTTGCTCAACATTCACTATAGGGAAAGGAAAAGCTCCTTGTGAGAACTTTATTCCACAGACAAAGTCCAGCCCAAAACAAGGAAAGTTCGTAAAGTAAAAATACACCAATAACACACTCGTACTAATTCTCAAGCCCAGCAAAATTACTAGAAAATTCTCAATTTAATATGGTTCTTTGAGAGCAGTTATTTTTTAAAATAACCTACAGAAAGATACTGTCATTATCACAGAGAAGTACAAAATATAATACAGCCTTAATCTACAAATGTGATGGCTCACAAAGCAGTATTTTCAAAATGAAGATTACTTATGTAGAAGCCGGGTGTGGTGGTGCACGCCTGTAATCCCAGTACTCAACTCGGGAGGCTGAGGCAGGAGGATTGTTGCAAGTTCGAGACCAGCCTGGACTACAAAGTGAGCTCAAGGCCAGCCTGAACTGCATAGTGAAGCCCTGTCTCAAAAACACACACACGCAAAAAAAAAAAGATTACCTATGTATTCAAATCTTAATCATTTAATGCTATTATAAAATACAACAAATATAATCCAGTCATCTCTAATACCACAAGATACAATTATATCGTAATACAGTTTATTCTTAAAATAATGGGCCAAAATATTTGCTGTCATTTTTCCCCTGTAAAATTCTTTTGCAGCTTGTGTTAGCTTTTTTTATTTTTTTTTTCCTCAGTGCTATTATACTTCAAGTCCTGGGCTTCCATTTTGTTTTTGTAAATCACTGGATTGGGCCGTGGGGCTAGTGCCTTATTATTCTTACAGTGAGAATTATATGAGTTTTATAGCAGGTAATCTCTAACTTAACTTACATTTTCATAGCTATGTCACTGGTAATTGCTGTCATAAATTTGACCTTCAGCTATATGAAAAATTATGTATCATTTTGAACATCTATTTCTCCATAATTTCCTTCCTAGGAAGAGAATACATATTTTATAGTTCACTGTTACATGTTTTATTGTTCTTTATCTAATATATCCTCTCCAAAACTTCACAGGAAATGTTAGTGGTAAGCTATGTGAAGTCAGGTAGATAGGAACTAGTGGAGTTGAGATTCAACCTAAGCCAGACCAGGTCTAAGCTAGCCCTTTCTCTCTTTGATCTTGCTACTTCATCCACCTATCTTCTCTACTCTCCATCCTCTGCATCCTCCTTTGAAATTATGTACTCAAAATACTGGATAAGAAAGTTCAGGTGGGGGCTTGCAGGAAGATGGTGGAACAGTAAGCAGCAGAGTAAACAACCTCTCTGAGAGACACAGTCCAGATGCTGGAATATAGCATCATGGGGAAGGCAAGAAGGAAGGAAGGGGGACCCCTGGACCGAGGAAGAATGTAAAGTGAGAATTGAAGCCCACAGAAAGAGTAAAAAGAAAACTTTAAACAAAGAAGAAGGAGGTAGCTGGCAGCACCTTCACCCAGAGCCAGACCACTATGCAAGAGGAACTGTTGGAACCTGGGGACACATGATCAAGGTAACGTGGTGGCTGGTGACCCTGGAGGCCTCTGCAGAGAGAGGCAGCATTGGAGGGGAGCAGTGGACCTGGAAGACTGCACTAGCTGGCAGTGAGTGCAGAGGACTTGGTCGTCCCGTGGAACGATTTTGGAGTCGAGCCGGATAATCCCAGAACCAGAACTGCTCCAAGCTTCCTCCAGCAGCTCCTAGCTGAGGACAGACCCGTGGAAATTGCTCAGACTGAGCCCCACCCCCACAGGCATTCTAGCAGCCTTTGTGGAGGTTCCCTGTGGGTAGCCTGCCTGGTCTGGAGGCACCCACCCTGTGCACACTCCAGGGGTGGTTGTGGAGGATCCCGCCTTGTGACCAGCCCAGGTCTGCAGGTACGGCCAGCCCTGCCCCTGCACGCATTCCACCAGCCATCAGGGAGCCAATGCAGACTGGTAAAAGTAGCAGACAGCCCTGCACCAGCACACTCAATGGCCACCATCAGATACCAGTAGCCAACACAGGCTAGAAGAACCAGTCTCACTTCAGAGAAACTATAGCCAATGAAGGAAGTGCCTGGGACCCCAGTACCCACTTGTCTTGAAGCACCAAGGAATATGTCAAGACAAAGAAGCAAAACGCAGTCTCTGGCCTCCAATCCAAGCAGAGCAAGTCCAGGAAAGTCAAACATGGAAGAGATTGAGAGTCACATATGTGAAGTTTCTGAAGTGATGGCAACTGAAGTAAAGAAACAATTTAATAAGACTATAAAAGAAATTAGAATAGAAATATTAGCTCAGGTAAAAGAAGAAATGAAAAACATAATAAAAGAATTGCTAGGCATCTCTAAAGAAGACATAGATAAAAAAATGGAGGAGCATAGGAAAATGAGGGAAACCTTGAATGAACAATACAAAAAAGATTTAGAATACACAAAACAGATTCAAAGAGATATCCAGGAAATTAAAAACTCCATTGAAAGATGGCAAAACTACTTGAAAGAAACTGAAGATAGACTTTCAGATCTTGAAGATAGGTTTATAGCTTGCGATAACAAAAGGAAAGATCTCTTAAAAATAACAAGGAACCTGGAAGTAACAATTCAAGGGTTGTAAGGCAACTCAAAGAAATATAACTTAAGAATAATAGGTGTGAGTGAAAAAGCAGCGGTCAACACAAATGACATTAAAAATCTATTTACAGAAATAATATCAGAAAACTTCCCAAGCATGGGAAAAGGAAGTGACACTCAGATAAGTGAGGCATACAGAACTCCAGCTAGCCATAACCAAAATAAACCTACACCCAGACATAAAATAATCAAGATCCCAGAAATTCAACACAAGAACAAAATATTAAAAGCTGTTAGAGAAAAGAAACAGATCACCTATAGAGGGAAACTCATCAGAATCACAACAGACTTCTCAACAAACCATCAAATCAAGAAGAGCTTAGAGTGAAGCATTTTAAGTCCTGAAAGAAAACAACTTCCAATCCAGATTGATGTACCCTGCAAAACTATCTTTCAAAATTAACAGAGAAACAAGATACTTCCATGACAAAGAACACCTGAAGGAGTTCATGACCACCAAACCAACCCTACAAAGAATACTGAAGGACATTCTAGAGAGAGATAAAAAAAAAAAGACCACAGCTCCAGAAACAGCAGCAGAGGGGTATCACTGAGCAGGTCAGCCAATTGAATGGAGAGGAAAAGTAGGCAGCCTACAACAGAAAAATAGCATGGCAGAGATGAGGCAGTACATATTGGTCATAATCATTAATGTAGATGGCCTCAATTCACCAATAAAAAGAAATACAGGCAGAGTGGATCAAGAGAAAGGATCCATCAATATGCTTCACACAAGAAACACATTTAACTCAAAAGGGGGTTCATAGACTAAAAGTCAAAGGAGAGAGAACAATGCTCTGTGTGACAGGGAACCAGAAAGAAGTGGGGGTAGCTTGCCCATTAGCTGCACAGTGAACAAGAAAGACATGGCATTTTTATACAATGGAAAGCTACTCAGCTACAAAGAAAGATAACCTCGAGGCTCTTGTAGGTAAATGGATACAACTTAAGATCATGCTCATGGATGAAATGATCCAGAGTCACATAGGTGAACTTCATGTTGTCTCCCTAGCATAAAAAATTAAAGGAGTTAGTGAGATTCAAAATACACAATACACATTGTGAAAGTGAAAGGGAAGGAAGTGTCTAAAAAGGGAAGGCAGTGGCCACTGTTAATCTATTATCATGATTTGAATCCCATCTTGTTTTCATTGTTCTGTTCAGTTTGACTTTATTCTGTTGTGGTTTGTCTAATTTTATTATATTTGATGGCATGGATAGCTATTTCAAAGAAAACAAAATACATCATGGTAGCCATTATTGATTTCCTATTACCTTGTTTTGAAGCCCTGCATTGCTTTCATTGTTTTGTTTTGAGTGATTTTACTCTGTTTTGATTTGTTTGATTGTATTATGTCTGATGATACAGGCAACTACTTTGAAGATAACAAGCGGCATTATGATAACCACTGTTGTTTTACTATTGTTTTGAAGTCCTATACTGCTTCCATTGTTTCATTTTTATTGGTTTTATTCTGTACTATTCTGTTTGATTTGATCATGCCTAACGGTATGGGAGTTATTTTGAAGATAACATAGAGGCATTAAGGTAGCCACTATTGATTTCCTTTTATCTTTTTTTTAAGTTATGTATCATGTTCATTGTTTTGTTTTGATTGACTTAATTCTGTTTTATTTCATTTGGCTTTATTCTCTTCAAAAGAAAAAAAAGGAAGTTCAGCTGGAGGTAAATATCAAACTGCCATCAGTTTGAAAACTTTTATGATTACCAATGTGCTTAATGTTTCTGATACTACACCTAGTCTTAGCCAAAAGACTGAGAAGCAATACTGCTAAATGTTTCTGAAACCAATTTTTTGTTTTTTTGTTTTTGTTTTTTTTTTTTTGCAGCACCAGGGATATTGAACTCACAACCTCTCACCTGCCAGTCAGGCACTTAAGCCACTGAGCCAAACTCCCAGCCCTAGTTTTTTGAGACAGGGTCGCACTACGTAGCTCAGGCTGGCCTTGCGCTCACATAGTAGCCCAAGCCAGCCTCGAACTCACAATGCTCCACTTACCTCAGTCTCCTGAGTGCTGGGATTAAAGGCATGCACCACCACACCCAGCTCTGAAACCACTCTTTTACGTAGAACTAATAAAATCTTTGCAAGTTGATCTTTCAGAGAGATTAGAACTCCTTTATTATTTTATTAATTTTTAATATAAATGTGAACCCTTGACTCACAAACTCAATTCGTTCCTGAGGGCTGATTGTAACTCAAGTTATTAGTTGAAGGCTCAGGCTCCTGCACACAGCCTTCAAAGTCTCTTTGCTGTGTACAAGCAGATTTCCATATCCTTAAAGAGATATTGGCCCAGGATTTCTCAATTAACCCCACACAGGAAAGGATGTTGTAATGTTCTTTCCAGTGCTTGTTAAGGATTAAATCTGTATCTGAGACCATCTGGAAGCACAAGCTGTCAGCATTTGGGTTATAACTCAAGACAAGTTAAAATCAGCTTTGGTCATAAGTTAAAACTAAAATTCTGGTCATAACCTAAGTTGTTTGTATCAGGTTGGCCATAACTCGAGAGACCACCATAGCTAGTGTACTGAATTTCTTTAACTTTTGCAATAGGTTTTCAGTTGATTTGCTTTCATTTTCCATCTGCATAATCTTATTGCTACCAGACTCTGGGATTCTGTAGACTCTTTCAGGTCCTTGGTGTTCTGAACAAAAACTTGACAAGATGCTCAGTGAGATTTTGCAATTATTAAAAGTCAGAAAGAAGCATGCTCTGCAGAGTAAGAGCAAGCCAGAGAGAGTGCACAGCGGCTGTGAGGTTAGTGGTAGAGGTCTTTTGTCTGCTTCATTCTTTAGGTTAGACCTTCCTTGATTTCCTAATTAATTGAAATGCTGGTGGGAATGGTTTTGATTTTGGTTTTGGAGTGTATGGGAAACAGTCGATTGTAAGATTCCCTGAGGCCCAGAGAAGAGCAACAGCCAAAAATGCCACTTTGAAATGTTCCCAAGCTGCTGCCCATTAATAGCCACCCTAGAAAGAACAAACCAGCTCACAGGGACAAGCAGCATGAGTAGATAGTGTACCTGATGAAAAAGCCATGGCTATGTCTCCAGTGACGTACAGGCACAATTGATGGCCATGAGGGGAGCAACTCGGGAGGTGGCTTAGGCCAGGTCAGTGACATCCATGGATCCTGCCTCAAGTTGAGCCAGGTTTTGAATCACACTCTCCCCCGTGTCCTTTGATTTCTCCTATCATCATGATCACAAAAATAAAAGATTGCATCAAGCTAAAATGCTTTAGATTCTTGGTGTGTATGCCAGATCTGACAAATCCAAAAGTAGAGTCAGGGTTTTAAGGTCTGCTGGGATGTTTTTCCTGGAGAACATGCCTATTTTAATTGTGTGCCCTTTCTGTAATAAATCTTCAGATGCTATTTCTGCAGATTCTATTTGGAGAGGATGTGTTTCTCTTATATGGAACAATTTTACTTCAGTGAGGTAAGAAGTTATAACTGTGAGTTCTAGTTAAATACATAAAAATATAAGCCTTTTATACTTTATTTTGTACATAAGTATTTGAGTTGCAATAGGTGGCAAGTTTTCAAGGCAATCAGCCTAAGTCTTACACAAATAAAACTGTTGGAAACCTAAAAGGAAGCATTTAAATAATATCACCTATACTTATACACTGTGCAGTTTTACAATGCTTTGACAATCACTTAATATGCATTTAACATTTGTTAATTACACATCTACTAATTCTATGAAAAGAAGGAGATAGACTATCCCTGTACGGAAACTGAAAGAAGGACACTAATATGTACATCAAGAAATTCTAAAAGAAGAGAGGGAGAACATTAAGAAAAAGTTTTGGGCAAACCTCTATTCATCTAAATAACGTGGTTTGAGCTTTGATCTATGTATGAGGGTAGGAAGATCTTAATGTATAATTAACTAGATGACCCATATGGCTATAGGTCCTTACCAAACAATGATACTTGATGTCTTAAAACTATTTTCTTTGCTTCCTCAATAATCACTGATCTGATTTCTATGGTGATAAATGCTAAAGTGAGCTCTGCTGCTTTAAGCAAAGTCTGAATATTACTTAAAACGATTAGCTCTTGTCTAATGCCAATGCAAACATATCATAGTCAGAATTGTGACTGGTCCACAACCACAAATACTAAAAATAAAGGTGTGATATTACACCTAGAATTATTTTGACTAAAGGCATGTTTCTTTACAAAGTAGTTTTCTAGTCCACTGAAGAGCAGAGTGAACTGGGAAATGTCTACACTCTGACATGCATTCTTTTACATAGGATCATGAAAAGTACACTGAGAGTCCACTGGTCTTTAGAAAAGATGAAAACTCCACATAATAACTTAAAATGGCCTCTTCAAATTCTTCCCTCCCTCCTTCCTTCAGAAGCCCTCCTTAGGCTTTTTATAGCCTACCTACTTGATTTCCTGCAGCTCCTGGAACTAGTAACATTTGAAATTATGCCTGGAAGAGATGTCCTTGTTCTTCTGTCATTTGTTACTTGGGTAGTTCATCCTAATCATCCCCAGATCTCAGCATAGTCATTATTTATTCAGAGAAGCCTTCACTGCCCTCTAAAACACCGTCCCTTGTGTAGCCACATGTCATCAGAAAAGAACACTTATTGTAATTTTGGCTTTTGTTTTGTTTTGTTTGGCTAGATTGTAAACTAGAGGAAGGGAAGAAATAGTTCTTTGTTTTGTACTATAGATTCCTTTTCCAGCATAGTTCTTAGCATGTACCAAGCATGACAGAAGTTACTTATTGAATAAGTTTGTTCCTTAAATCAAATACAATTACTGAGCATCTATTAATTCCTAATACAAAATACTTTCAGATAATATTCTTGGTACATCATTATAATAAAACATTCACTGACACCTGTCCTCATAGTGCTTCAATATTACTGGAAACAATGAGCATAATAAACAAGTAAACTACAAAGAATGTTAGGAGGTAGGTAGTATTACTGGGAGGGGATAGGGAATAGAACAGGAAAAGGAGGCTAGGAGTGTTCAAAGAAAAGAGATTGCAATTTTAAGTAAGATGACCAAGGTTGCCCTCATTGGTAATGGGGGTATTGAAACAGAGACTGTACAAGTTAGTGAAGGTGTGAACATCAAATGACTTGAGAGAAAGCACTGCGGGTAAAGTAAGTGACCTGCTTCCCTGGAATAACTGATGCTTCCCCATCCTCACCTGTTTCCTCTCTACCACTGCAATCCCTGCGGTGCAGGATGCACGATCTACCTTTCTCCTTCTCCCTTTGGCTGCTAAGGGATGAAAAATACATTAAATCAGTTTTTACTCATGAAGTTTTAAGCTTCAAGGTAGCTAAGTTGGAACAACCTTGTTTCCAAGGAAAAAATTAAGAATACACGGGGGCACTTATAGCCCCTTTAATTTCACCCTTATGTAGTTATAATTTGATCTGTTTCTAAGGCCTTCTGGTTTCCATGGAACCTATCCATGGAAAAAAAAGCCTCGCATTTATTTGAAGTACACCATTTTTCCTCTCCTGAACAAATTCAGGATGTGCAAGAAGAATGCCATATTTATATGTTTAATAGACATTCATCTTTTTGGCCCAATAAACTGCCTGTCTAAGCTAAGAAACTTAGAAGTGGAGAAATTGCTTTGGAAATTTTAAAGCTCTCTTCTTGCATAGTTGGTTGTTTAGAAGTATAATAACATAATCACAGTGCAGGATATGGACTAAATATCATAGTGCAGGCAGTGAAGACTAGAGCACTGTGAATATCAGACCAGGAAGTTTACAGTTTGTTACAATGTGATGAGATACTGACATATTCAGGGCATAGAAGAACATAACTTTTGTGTACTTTTACAAAACTATCTATGAGAAGTTTTCACCATGTCTCAAGCAGGTAGAAAAGAGATAAAAATAGAAAGCAAACTACTTGTACAGTCTTCATAGCTATAATTCAAATATGAGTTACTAAGGAATAACCAGGACAGACAGAATATAAATGAAGGCATGAATGAGACAGAAAAAATTATAGGATTTCAAGATTTGGGTAAAGAGAGAAAATTGTCCAAGATGATACTAAAGTTTGGTACTATGGCCACTAAACCTGGTACTTTTCTTCACAAATATAAAGATGTAAAGAGGAAAAATTGGTTTAAAAGGGAAGAAATGATGAGTTTAGTTTATATATGCTTACATTAAGATCCTAGTGACAAATCCAGTAGATGTTGCCAGGAGCCAGAGAGAAATATGGAACAGGAGCTTGGTAGCATATTGTGGGGTTAAAATAAAAATGTGAGTTATTTGCATAAAAAATTGAATCACGAGAACAGATGAAATGAACACAAGACAGATAGGAATGTGGAAAGAAATTACAGAAATGGGTAGGAGGCAGAAGCTTGGAGAATATCCACAATGAAATATTGGAAAAAGGAGGAAATGAAATCAGACGATGTGTTGTCAACAGAGAGAGGAGTAGAAGCAAGATGAGTAATAAAGAACACAAAAGGAGAGTTTAAAGAAAGAATGTGATTTACAAGGGTCATATGTGGGAGTTAGAAAGTAAGACTAATGTCTAAAGAGAATAATTTCAGTGGCGCTGCAAGAAAGCTAGGAAGTAAATGGGCAGGGAATGGGTAAACAGAGGTTATTTTCTGTTTGTAGAAAATGAGTCAAATAACAATGCAATTGAAAGAGCAAGAGAAATACAGAATACTGGAGATAACCAGCTTCTAAAAGTAAAACTCTTTCATTTCTCCCTATTACTCTGAGGACGAAGGGACAGAAACCACCAGAAGTGAGAACATAGTAGGACAGGAGATTTTTATCACAACATACATAGATGTAAAAAGAAGAAAATAATCAATGGAAATTTACTAAACACCTGCTCTGGTGAATAATATTGGTGATACAGAAATATACAAAAGGGGTTCTTTCTCTTGAAAAGGCATAAACTGAGAGATGTATTCAAGAGGGCAAACCATAGCTGTGTTTTACAGTACAAATACAAAGATGGAACTAATGTGGGTGGATAGTGAGAGTAAGAGTTAACTGTGGACTGAGTATGGATCTTGGTTGTCTCAAAGTTCCAAACTGGGACATCATGTTGAGAGACAGTTTCCCTTTCTGTTTCAGAGTATGGTTGTCATGAGAGTCATACTTCTGATCCTTCTAATCTTACATCCAGGAAAAGGGCTGGACCTTCCTTAAACCCCCCACTTTCTTTTCCTTCATATATCAGTATTTCTCCTTGAAACAGACTTTGGACAGCTACAGAAGCTTCACACAATGAGAAGAAGTGGACATAATATGCCAATACTACATTTACAGTATTATAAAGGTTCGTAAGGTGGTTATTTGATTTTTAATTGAAAAAGTAGCAAGTATTTATGGTGTATCACAAGACATTTTGATCTATTCATATACTGTGGAATGATGAGATCAAGCTAAGTAATATATCCATTACATCACATACTTATCATTTCTTTGTGGTAATAACATTAAAGTGATTGCTTTAAAGTGGTGCCATACAAATCTACCCTGCTATCATGGCTCAGCTCTTGAGAAGAGTACAACTAATTCAATCTGAAAAAATATTATTCACTAATTTTTAAAAGCATTTCATTATTTCACAAAAAGTAAAGAATGGAGAGACTAGAGACCTATTTATACAGGGTATATTGAGCTAGGAATAAGGAAACAACAAATTTAGTGCAACTGTATAAAACATTGTTATTCCTTTGTGTTAGTTTTTAAAATACTATTTGTTTTAATGACTAAATTATAAAATATTTATAATTATCAGGACAAATGACACTATCCATTAATTTTTACTAGTAGTGAATTAAGTAATTGAATATATTAAAGTATCTGATCAATTTAAGATTTAACCAGATATAAAATGATCACTTAAGACTGAAGAAAAGAAAAGGAGTTGGGAAAACTAATGAATGAAAACAAAGGAAAGGGTATTTAATTGAATATCTCAGAATAAAAAGCAAATATTTGCTTTTTTCTAAATATGACAATATAATAAGTTGAATTATCTAGCAATTAAATTATTTCAAACTATTTTCTGTGAAGTGTTTCCATCATTACGCTTTATCCTGATTACTTAGAAAATTTCCTGTTCATTTTCACTGAAAATCATTAAAATACTCATTGAAGATACATAAGAGCATCTAGTTGGAATTTTTACACAAAGAAACAGAAAAAGTACATAAGTATCCTAACTTAGATTATGCATAAATGGCCACAACCTATAGACACAGGAGAACTCTGGGAAGATATTATGCCATAATACCTCTCCACTCCCACCCGGTGAAAAATTCCCAAGCCACCAACCACTCTGGTGCCATCAACAGGAATGCAAGTTTAAGTATTAATGAGCCAGATACAGGCCTTTCCTGGAGATGAAAAGCAGTCTGGAGAAAGTGGCTGATCTGCGGGTTCTTAACCATATCTGGTTACTCATTCCCAGAAAAATCCTGCTACAAGTTTTTCTTTCCCTTTAATTATTCCACAAAGAAAGTTGTGTTAATAAACAACCCCTAAAATGATGCCCCAAGTTGTGATTTCCACTGTGGTCTCCAGACAAGCAACACCAATATCTCAGGATCATCATGGAAGTTACTAGAAATGCAACTTCTTGATGCCACCCCAAACCAAATAAATCTGAAACTCTGGGAGTGGGATTCAACATCTGTTTTAGCTATCCCTCTAATTGATTCTAATGCAGCCTACAATTTGAGAGCCTTTATCTTGAACTACACACATATTTTACACACACACACACACACACACACACACAGATTAAACTTCCTAGAAATATTTCGGAAGTAGTTTTAGAAAACAGACAGGTTGCAATGATTTTCAAACCAATCATATCACTGGATGACTAAGTCACATGAAAAATGTTTAAAGACAAAGGAAGAGAGAAAAGAAGATTAGAGAAGAGCCCAGGAAGCAAAGAGAAAGAAGAGGCTAGAAAGGAAGGTTAGGATCTTGATCAATTCTACTCCTCAAGAGGGTGGGGACAAGTCCATTCAATGGTAACCCCAGAACCAAAACAGTCAAATAGTAGATGCCAAATAATATTTTCAGAGTAAAAATTAAGAGAAGACTGAATTTTGATTCATGTTCACACGACAAAGAATAGTTTAGCTCATATACAAACCATAATTTTGTATATATTTTTGTGGCAAAAGTTAACTTTTTAAAAATTGCTTTGCTTTAAGGCATCTCTTACAGTAAACAAGCATTTCCAGGTAATATGGTTGACATTCATTAAACTTGTATTACATATGCAAAAATCAGATTCAACATGTGTTTGGCTCTCATCACACAAACTTGCTTCTTCACCTACAAAAGAATGAACAACCTTTATTTTTTCTGTGATATGAAGTAAGTGGGGAACAGGAGCAATAAATATTGCAGAATTTATTATTGCCCATCTCCTTAACTAGGAGAAAGGATGTGGCAGTAGCAAAAGGCAAAAAATTACCTGAGTATCTACCCTCACAGAACAGGGCAGAAATAACCTTAAAATGGGAGCAAATACAGGACAACAGCTTCTGTATCTTGATGAGACATAATTGCTGCATCCCAGAGAAGTTATTCAAATATCTATGATTTCCTCACAGGTCAGAGATAGGTAGAGCATCCCCAAAGCTGAATTCTGAATTTTTCTTCCTAGCTTATGTTGCCTTTCCCATAGCATAGCGAGAATATTTTGCACCAAGCCTAGTTCCCCAAGGTAAATGACTGCAGAGGACATGGTTTGGACATGTCCCAGACCTACTGAGTATTAGCAGAGCAGAAGGAGAGAAAAGTAAGTACTGCTAATTCTAAAGGCCAAGCAGACTCATCCCCACTTAGGTCTTCCTTCCCCCTGCCAATGCCTTTTATCACCCCTTTCATGAAGCTGTAGTTTTAAGCCAATAAGCCTTTCTTATGAACATTCTTCAAAACATCCCTGATGACCACCTCTGACCTATTCATTAATACCAAGCCAGTTCCGGATTACAGTTTGTCAGAAGTGTTTATTATCTTCTTGTTTTAGGAGACAGGAAAGATTAAGAATGTTCCAGTCTTAACATGAGGTTCCCCATCTGCAATAAGCTTAAAATAGAATAAAAATGGCAAAATAATTTCCTGGCACACTTCAACTGACAATTAATGAGAAGACCCCCAGATAGATAAGGATATAGCTATCTTCTTTTAAATAGCATCAACTGAGAAGTTACATAAATAACTTTTAATGTATAATAAACAGTTATTAGAGCTTGCTAATAATTGTTTTCTAATCATGCAGATAGTTGTGCTTTTCCAAAGGTGCCTTGACAATGACTTGTTTCAAAAAGAGGAGATTTAAGGACAGGCATTTCAGTTCCAACCATGAATTTAAATTTTGAGACTATTTCAATTAGTAATGTTAACCGCAGTTTTCAAACAAAAGATAAATTAATTTCCAGATAGTCGAAATTATATGAGGATCCATAGGGAAAAATATATAGGCAACGATCTATTCTGCTAAGGAGGTTCCCTTTTTAAGTGATATTTTACATACCACATTTCAAATATCACTACTTCATGGGAAAAAAAATGAGGTGTGAAGAGAAAAATTCTCTGTGTGAACAAAGCAACCCCTGCCAAAAGTGCTAAAATTGTATATTTCAGAAACTTATGACAAAGATAATCAGACTGTAGTCCAGAACCACAAGTGCTTCTCAAAATACAGTGTGTATAGAAATCACCACTAAAGTACAGATTCTAGGGCCCAGTCCATAAAAGACTGATTCAGTGCACCTAGGGACGGAGCCAAGGAATCTGTATTTTTAATACAATGTCAGATAATGTTGACACAAACAGT
This sequence comes from Dasyprocta punctata, assembly GCA_004363535.1. Classification (NCBI taxonomy): domain Eukaryota; kingdom Metazoa; phylum Chordata; class Mammalia; order Rodentia; family Dasyproctidae; genus Dasyprocta; species Dasyprocta punctata. The sequence continues at coordinate 15,889 of RJWM01000334.1, forward strand.
GTACAGACCACCCTTTGAATGGTGCTAGAATTATGCAGACATATCTACATTTTAGCATTTTTTGTTGAATGCATGTGGTACTAGGAATGTAACTTACAGCCACAACCCCAACTGGACATCTATTTTTCCTTCATATAGCCCTGGCTTTTAAAAATAAGTTTCATTTATTAATTGCTAACTTTTATGAGTAGCTGATCAAAGAACAAACAAAATTGATGTTCATTAGCAAAAATGGGGTGGATACAAATTTTAAGAGATACATATTCTGAGAAACCCAAGAAAACAACTAGGCACTAACAATTGTCTTCTTTCACCAGAAGCCTGGTTGAAACAGCCTCTCCCAGCTGAAATTTATGTATTATTTATTCCACATCCCAGAATCTTTCTACCCCCAGTCAGCCACTTTATAATAAGAGCATATAAGTAAGTGGGAGCAGCATACATATTTATTGAGCTGTGCCTGCAAAATCTTGATCCCATGTAGCATTTTGTACAAAAAGGAAAATGAGCAGCATGAACAAAGAAAAATAGTGAGGTTCATCAAATTCTTTGAGATGAACTATTGCTTAGCAATTTATTATAGCCTTGAAACCAAGTATAACCATGTGCCCCTGGCATATAAAAATACCTAATGAGCTGACTATACTACTCATATGTAATGGGACAACTGGAGATTTCTTAAGGAGAACTTGGTGATTCCACTGTACTTTTACAAGGTATTATCTGTAGGCTCTGCATGTGTTGGAGCATAGTACGTAGGAAATATCTGGACCTTGTACTTAATTTTTCTGTGTATGTAAAATTGCTCCAAAAATAACGTCTACTAATTTTTAAAAATATTAGTCAAAACACAAAGGTGATTAACATTGTTACCTTCCTTTTGATGTAAATCACAACTTCACAATAATCATCCTTTCTATGTACCAAAAAGTTACTTAAGTCTATATTTGAAATTTGCATCTTTATCATAAGGTGTACATTGTCATAAATACTACTAATGAGGAAGAGGGGAACTAGAGCTATAGAACCTATGCAATTGTTTTAATATTATTTACTCCCACATATTCTTCCTAAATTTTGAGTGCCTGAGGCAAAGGAATTCCCAGGGTGTAGCAGAGTGCTAGTGAGGACTTTCAGTTCAATATTGCTTAAAAAGAAGAAACTATTAAAAGCATGCGTTATGCACCCACCACCACTTAGAAAAGGATAAGTTTCATTTCTGTTTAACAATGTTCCCAATACATATATCTGTGCAAGTGTGTGTTCAAATACACACGCACACACAGAGCAAAGAAATGATTGATATATATGCACCTTATTTTTTCAACAGATGGAAAGACTCATTTACTTTATTCTCATGTTTGTGATTCACAGTGCAAACATTGGAGCCAGTTTTCCTGGGTTCTAATCTGAACTCCACCCCTCATTAGTTGTATGGAACTGCATAGGTTTCTATATCTCAATTTTTTCTATTAAATATAGATAATAATTATATCTACCTGATATTTACATAGCTACATAAAAAAGCAAAGCAATTATTTTCTCACAGTTTTCTGTGGATCCGAAATCCAAGGGTAGCTTAGCTGAGTCTCTAATGCAAGGTTCCTCTGCCCTCAGGCTACTGTCCGGGGCTGTAGTCTCATCTGAAGGTTTTAAATATGTTTTTAATTTTTATTCACACATGTTTACAGTATACAATGATTACATTCATCATAGGGAGTTGGCCCATGTACATGACACATCTTAATTCTTTTTACTTTCCCTTCCCCTTCCTATCCTTCCCCCTCTATTTTTTGTGCTCCTTCCCTTTTGCAAAAGATCCATCTCCTTGTTTTTTATTATCTATCATTTTGCTCTTTAAACTGCATTTTGGGTTTCTCATATTAAAGAAACCACACAATACAAAAGTTTGACAGATTTATTTCACTGAAGATTATTGTCTCAAGGTGCATTCATTTTCCTAAAAATGACTCAAATTTATTCTTCTTTCTGGTGGAGTAGTACTCCATTGTATATAAATGCCACATTTTATTTATTCATTTGTTGATGGACATTATAGGCCACTTCCAAAACTTAACTATTGTGAGTTGTGCTGCATAATCATGGGTATGCACGTATCACTGGAATAAAATGTCTTTAACTCTTTTAGAAAAATACCTAGAAGGGGAATAGTTGGGTCAAACTGAATTTCTACTTTTAGTTTTCTGAGAAATCTCTATACTGATTTCCATAGTGGTTGCAGTAGTTTACATTTGAAGGCTTGATTGACAAAGTGCGAAATTTATTTCCAGGCTCCTTTACTTGGTTGTTCACAGGCTTTGTTCCCTCTACCTAGGCTTCCTCACAATAGCTGGCTTCCTCCAGAGCCCATAAGCCAAAAGAGAAAAAAATCAGGGAAGTCAGGAAAAAACCCTTTTTATAACCTAAGATTCGAAGAAATATACGATCACCTCTGCAACACTTTTGTTAAAAATGAACTACTAAATCCTGTTCACTCTTAAGAGAATAAATACCAGTAGATGGAGATCACTTTAGAAACTGCCTGGTAAGGTCCTGTTTCTGACATCATTCCCCACCCCAAGATTTGCATCACTTCCACATAGAAAATACTCCCACCCACTATAAAGGGTCCTAAAAGTTTTCATACAGTGACATCATCAGCTCAAGACCAGCATCTTGTTATGTAAATCAGGTCCAGGTGCAGATGATTCACCTCAGATGTGGCTCCTAAGCACAGTTCAAGTGCAGACTCTACATTAATGAGACTAAAGAGAAAATTTCTCTCCTCCACACGCAGTCAAATTACAGTGCTGGTACACATAGAATACCCACGGTACACATTCCTGTTGAAGTGGGAGTAAATGGGAGGCATGAGGGAATCGCTGGTCTTAAAAGATACAATGTAAAATCTGGCAAGCATGTGTTAGGGGCACCATGATTAGGTCTTAAGGCCAAAGAATAATTCTCCCCAACTCTCAGCTACGCCCTCTAGGATTTAAACTCTACCCTCAAGTCATCCTGCTCCCCGTCCTCACTCTTCTCCTCCTCCTCTCTTCTTCCTCTTTTTCTTCTCCATTAATGAAAGAGAACGTGTATTTGTATCTGAACTGCTTTCTCAGCCATCTTCCTGCTAGTAGAATTCTGAAGGCCCTAAGATCTTTCTTCTTTATGTACTATGTTCTCCTAAGTCCAAATTCAATGTCTGTGAATATAAATGTAACACTTTAGTGGCTCACCCATAATCTACCTGTATTCATTTTCATTCAGTAAAATATGCACTTACAAATCTCTTCCAGCAAAGTCCTTTCCTACCTTGAGCTCCTACTGACATGGCTGAGACACCCTCTTAAGATTTTTAGCAGCTCTACTTTTTGATTGAAAGAATCTGTGACCTGTACTGTTTTGTGTACTTTGATTCTTCTGAGGTCTTAACCAAGTTTTACAGTGACAACCTCAGCTTCAACCTTTGATTGTCTTGATGATAATGTCCTATATTTGATCCATCCTGAGAACCATTTCTTAATTTTAGCATCATTTGCATTTATAAAGGCAAGAATGTTCAGCATAATCAGCTCCTAGCTGTTTCTTTGTTTAACATTGTTTCTTCCCATTTACCTCTCTACCTTAACATTTTATTTTTATCAGGCAGAAGACACCAGTCAGAATCCTCAAAACCTTGCTTGGAAATCACCCAGTGCTTCAGGCATATTTTTTACTTCCTATATAACTATAGTCCACAGTGTTTTTAAACTTCCTACCACTACAGGATCAAGGAACCCCTCCTTTCATTTCTAATATTTGCTTTCCTGCAATTTATCACTCTCTGTATCTTCATTGTCCAAAATAATATCAACAAAGAGTTTAAGCTAATTTAAGCTTTCACTGATATTCTCCTAAAAATTCTATAGCCTTTCTACTCTCTGCCCACTGCTTGATTCCAAAGCAAGTCCCACAATTTATGTACTTGTTATTGGCAATATATTCATTTCCATGAACCATGTTTTGGTGACAAATCAAAAAGAGTGTGAGAATCCCACAGATAGGGTACCATGAGTGGCAAAAGGATTGAGCTCTAATTTCTTACACTCATATTGTAAGGTTCCAATCTGATTTTTCCAAACTGGCTCCTCCAATTCTGAGGGATCATAAAACAAACCATTGGCACTTGAAATAAGCAGGTGTTAAAAAATAGGGCCTAAGAAAACAATATACTGTCCCTACTACTGGATTTAGCAACACTGAAGTATATTTTTAAATACTTAGTATATATCAAACATTCAAAATGAATATAAGGACCTCTGCTATGATCCATATCATTACTACAACTTATATGTTATAGGATTTTTAGCTCCACAAAGAGCACATTTAAAAAAGTATTGGATATGAATAACATTTTTAAACTCTAAGTCTCTATAATAGGTTTAGAAAATAGATTTATAATTTGAGACAAATCTAATCTATTACATGGCATCTTGATGTGACATGGAACACTCATCTCAGGAAATCTAAAAAGCAAAATTGTGTTCTTTCATTTTGGAATAGATTTGTCTAATAATTTGTTTGTTGTCCCATATTTATTTGCTATGTGTCTAGAATATCAGAAGGGGATCAGGGATATGGAGGAAGAAATAGAAGAATACTATGTACATTGGGATCTTTGCTAGAATGTATTTTTAAAATGCTGGAAAAATATTTAACCACAGGACCCTTTGTTACATGCTTCCAGTAGTGCCCTAAGTTCAGAAGAGTCTATAGCTTCCCATATTATACCAAACCATATACACCATCAACTGGTACTAGAAATCATCATAATAATTACCCATGTCTACTGACATCAAAAGTTGCACATGTTTTGATACAAATGATCAAAACAGTGAAAATTGTTTCTTTTCCACCTAAGACTCTCTAAGCAATGCTTGAGAGCTGGATACTCTGGTATCATAAGAATATGAGTCCTGAATTCCAAGACTACTAATTCTATTTCTGTCTCCACTACAAGATGAAGCAGCCATCAGAATGAATGAACATTTTGCATATGTCTTCTGACTCTCTTTTACTTACCCCACATCAGCAAAACCCTTACCTACTCAAATTCTTGAATAGTTCAGTAGATTGTACCAATGATCAAATATCACTTATCTGCTGTAGAAGGCCGAAGAGAAGGATTAGTTCTGTCACCAGAGATAAAAGAAGCTAAACATCCAGCAACAGTACTCTTTTTTAAAGAGATGTTTATTTTCAGCAAGATGGATCCAGGCAGCATACGGCAATAGTTCTCAGTCCTCACCACACATTAGAACCTCTTAAGGAACCTTCAAAAGTACTGTGTCCCATGTCCTCTCTCACCTTGCTGTTTTAATTGATTTCATCAAAGGAGGGACTGACATTTTTAAGTTTTAGGTGTCCCCAATAGCAGCCTTGGATGAAAATGGTTCTCTGGTACTGTAGAAAGAACCTCAAAGTCAGCCAACCCTCAGTTTATAGTCTCCTTCACTGCCTCATAAGTTTAAGACATCATGAAAATTATCTAAATATTCTGAGACTATTTTATCAACTGTAAAATGGAAAGAATACCTATCTTACTACTGAGGCATAAAGCAATAATGCATGTCAAGTGAGTGCATAGTCCTTGGGCCACAGGCAGCTCTGAATAAATACCAATAAAGCAGATAAGCTCTAGACTCAAGATTCCTCTTCTCCATAGTGCAACACTGCCCTCAAAAAACTAGGGCCGGGAGTTTGGCTCAGTGGCTTAAGCACCTCTCTGGCAGGCACGAGGTTGTGAGTTCGATTCCCAGTGATGCAAAAAAAAAAAAAAGAAAGAAAGAAAGAAAGAAAAAAGAAAAAAAAGATGCCTCTTCTCTAACCTTCAGAACCTCAAGATAACTACAGCTGTAGGGAAAAAAAAGAAAAGGGGAGCTTTCTATACCAAGCAGCTAAACTTTAATTCAATTTGCATATGAGCATCATCACATAAATTCCATAATTTCCTCTAGGAATTTCCTCAGGCCATTTTCTCTCATTTTATTAGATACCTTTTAGCAGAGGAGCAGGGAGGTGAGGAAGGGACACCCAGAAACCAGAGCATGTTGCATTCCTCCCAGTCTCCGTTCTCTCATTCAATAAAACTGGGCCATAAATACCTACCCCATATATTGGTTGAGAGAATTAAATTAAATGACATTTCAGCATACTCTCTGCAGCACAGTAAATATTCAGTATGTATTCACATTGTTATTCCCACTATCTCAATTATCACTCACAGACTGTTCCTATGCTCATGAATTTTCCTGATGATCATTAAATTTACTGTACTTGGGGTCTATCCATTAAAAATGTCAACAGAGAAGGGAAGATCCAAAGAGTGAATGATTTCCCATAGGCTCCATGTACTTCTGGAAGTGACTTTCTGAAACAGATAAAACAATTCTACTATATTTGGGTACATCAGCTGATGCTATTCTGGGTGATTCAAACCCAAGCTATCATCATCCTTTACTGCACTGTGATTTTTCTGCAAGCAATTCCCACTGATCCAACATGATCCTCTGGCATTAGCAACTTTCCTTTGGAAGCCACAGTTGAAAATACTTTGCATGCAGATATGGTCACATTAAGATTTCCGCCTGTATTTTCTTGGCCTTTCACACATTCCCAGTTTGCATTAAAATTGCTTCAATTTGAAAGCTTAAGGTGTAATTCATCAATAAATTCCTTTTAACTAGTCTGTTGTTTGAATCTATTTTGTGTTACCAAAAAACTGTACAACAGACTGTGTGAGTTCTAAAAACTGAGGTTTATTTCATCTTTCTATTCTAGAAGTTCAAAGTTGAGGGCCTTCATCTAGTGATGGACTTTTTGCTGGTGGAGTCTCAAGGTGGTATAGGATATCACATGGCAAGAGACAGGGAATACTCGTGTGTGTGTGTGTGTGTGTGCTGGACTTTCTCCTTCTTCCTAGAAAGTCAGTAGGATTCAATCATGGGAGAAGCCCTTTTATCACCTTATTTAATCTAACTCACCTCCAAAAAGTTAAAATTAATTCTTAATTTTAGAATTAAGTTTCCAACCTCTTAATATCTCACAATGGGAAATAGACTTCAGTGCACACACTCAAACCATAGCTCTTATTTTTTGATTCTTGGTTCAAAGCTTTCTCAGAGGAGATAAATAGATATCCTTAAACAATTTTTCTATGAGTGAACAAGAACAACTTTTGTGCTTATATTTCCTAAATAACTAAGATTTCCATTCCCAAATTACCCCTAGCTATTCTCCTGGCCACTAAAATGACACCTGAGAAAACCTTGTCTGGAGTCTCAAATTTCATCAGGCTTAGAAAATTTTCAAATGGCACAATATATATGAAAGGACTCTGCCAGTTATATATAAATGCTGCAGATGTGTGATTATAACTATCATTATAATCATGATCATCATGGGCAATTTTTGTTTTATGACATCATTACTTTTTTTCTTGTAATAAGCACAATTCTAGATCCTAAAAGTACAGAACGAATGACCATTAAATACTTTTATGATACCTAAAATCTAAAGACAATAGAGACACAAAAATGAAAACTTACAAAGCAATATGCGATAAAGTGTAATAAAGCAATATGCAATGTGAGTAAATAGTGGTTGGGTGAAGAGAGGGCAAAAATAAAAAGAATTATCTTGGATTTCAATCCTACATAGGGAGACACTTTTCTACAAATGCCATTTGTGAGTAAAATTTGTATTATACACATCAAGGCTCCCATTGTTCCTTTATTTTCTTCTTGCCAGGTATAGAATATACAAAGACGAGCAAGAAGGACAGAGTTTCCACTTTATGATCTTTAGTCAGCTGTGAAAGATGATGCAGAAGATGGACCTATTCCAAAGCTCTTCGTCTCTTGGGAGACGCTCACACTCCACATCTTCTCTTCTAATACCTACCACAGACATTTGTAAGGACTTCAGCACTGGATCTTCTGTCACCTGTCTCAGCATTCTCCTACAAATCCATGACTATACTCTTTCCTCATACTTTTAAATTCCTTAGTGGAAAGCAACATTCACATATGAAACTTGGGCTCCAGTACAAGCCCAACCCAGTAAAATGGGTGGAGGGATGGAGATTCCACTTACATGGGCTTGCCCCAGTGCTGCTTCCAGACCTACAGCTAATGCTTCATAAAAGAGTGATTCAGTGACTCAGTTTGCTGATCACTTGCCTAGGGGCCATGACCTAAATGTGTTGTTGGTTCCAAGTTCTCCAGATGTTCTTGATCCTGTTTGGAACACACATGCCAGAAACCCTGGAAAGCAGCAGCCTTTTCATAAAAGCGGTTGTGACTTGGTGGTCAGATGGGAGCCATCTGTTAGAAGGCAAGACCCTTCCCAAAGCCACCCTTCTTACTTGTCACAGAAGCCTGGAGCTCACAGTTCTTGGGGAGACTCTTCCACAGTAGGGTTATCTTGAACAAGCTAAGGCGAACATTTGTGGATATACGGAGAGCACCTGCAATGCTGGGACCTTGGGCAAGGCAAGCCGGGCAAAAGGAGAGAACCTTCTTACCCTGATAGCTGAAGATTCCAGTAGGCATTCGGGGCCTCTACATGTTACAAGAGGGGAACATTTTCTCTAGAATGGCCCCTTTGTCTAAGAGGGTGCTTTCTGCCAAAACTATATACCTAAATCGCTCTTCAGTGCTGCCCCACCCTCGTAATTCTAGGCTTCTTTTTCTGGATGACTAATGTGTTGCACTGTATCATGGAAAATACACTGGGCTTGAGGTCAAGAGTCTGTCTTTCATGTTACTTACTTGATGTGTGAACTTAGGCAAGTCATGGAAAGGACACTTGGTGGTTTCACATTTCCCAGGAACTCCATAAAGTGAAGAAAGTGAGCTCCGTGGTCTTGACCACTCCTTCAAGCTATCACATTCTGAGTTTCAGACACCTTGCCACGTAGCACTCCCTGTTTGCCGGCTTCAGCTCAGTCTTAAACTCTGCAAGCTCAAGAGCATCCAGCAAAAGACTTGAGAGAGATAGAGGTAGACTACAGAGCCACAGACTGTACCTCAACCTGCCTCATCTCAGCATGAAAACCTGAGCCGCAGTGCTGGGTAGCTTCCTGTCATTTTTACTCTCTCTCATCTACATGAGAGGGCCTTCTACACACTTCTTAGGAGTAATGCACCACTTCTGACCACAGAGATATAAGACTTGTTTGCCTGCCACACCTGCTGGGCCAATAAAAGCTTATGTAAGGTGTTGAAAAATGTTTTCTGCTATATGTTCAGGTAATATTTTACTGAGTTGAAGATTATGACAATAATTCAAACAAAAGTTTAGTTTCTAATTTATCATAAATACTGGCTCTCAAATTACCCTCAAATTATTTCCAGTAATGAAAGATCTTTTCTGATTTATATACATCTTATTCCAAGATCAAACATTAGTTCTAGACTATCTATAAAGCTTTAAGAACTTTATAGTGTACTTTATAGAGTTCTGAGAAACTCTGAGCACTTTATAGAAAGTTTTGAGAATTTTATAGATAATGGTATGAAAGTGCTCTGTGTAGCTTTTTTCTCATTATTTTTCTCACACATGTTTTAACCAACAATAAGACACCTGAGGCAAAAATTCTACAGTCATCACTTGCTATGTTTCATATGGTCAAGAAATTGACCATCTAATGAAACTATAAGATATAGTAATACTTATTTTATATATATTATCAAATAATTCAATAATAAAATAATCTAAACTATTACATAAATTAACTATATGAAAATATCATGATCACCTAAAATTCATAATCCGAATTGATTGTGCACTATATTTATGAGCAATAAAGTTAAGAGAACTCAAGTATATTACAAAGTAGTGTTTGGATTTGGTAACATGTGAAGAATGCCTTTAGGTTGTATTTTTGTACTTTTTTTTAAAGAATACCTTTAGGTTTAAGATAACACTGACAAAATGGAACAAATGTGGGCCTGGGAGTTCAATTTGACTTAGCAAGATCTCCACCCCTTTGTTGGGGCTGTTTCCATTACCTGGGTTGAGAAAACAGAGAAATAGCACTGTGGATACTTAAGAGGTTTCCTCTTCCCCAACATTCCATGTCATTGACACCAATCCTTTAGCAGGTGTTATATTTTGGCCCAAAAGCTAAGTCACTCTAGTAACACAATTAATGTCTCCAAATTCTAGTTGTGAGGGAAACCAAGACAGGTCCTTAAAATCAAGTGAGTACTTACAGAATTAGACTATTTGTTGTTTGATCCTTAATTTGATATGCTCCTCTCCCATAAAGTAATTCTCCCTAGTGTTTAATACTCTGGAAACAATCTCTCAAGATTTGAAATTATATAATATATACAAAAGTATATAGGTATGTGTACTTGGAAAATTTTCATCCTGCTTAGAGACTATTATCCCCCTAGTTCTCAGGCAGTTTCTCTACTACACAGGACTCAGAGCTACCCATAATGCCTTAAGAATATGTTTTAATAATTACACAAATTTTCAGAGCTGCTTGAGCTTCATCTGAGAAACTCGGCAAATTGTGAGACTAAATTAGAAAACAGGCAAGTGTGTATTTCTTGGTATTCTAAAGTGTTCTTGTGGGCAATTTACTACACACAGTACCAGTTATGTAATGCAAAAATACTACACGGGTGTTTAGATATCTCATAGCATGGGTTAGAAGTTTCTCCTTAAGATTGGGAAATTAAGAGCAAGAAATGTTTATATTTGTCATCTATACTATTTCCTAAATGTTCAGAAGAGAAAAAAATCAGGTTAAAGAAAAATGACATACCTGTGGCCAAGTACCAGTATCTACTACAGGTGGATTCTAATGACAAGCAGAATTGCTTGGTGACCATTTGCTTTTGTTTCCATAAGGTCCATTAACTTAGAATATTCATTGAATTAAAACCCCAGCTTGTATGATGCCACTCAATCCCATTTGCTATACCATTTGCTTCAGTGGGTAATTGTATTTTCAACCATCAAATTTTTTAGCTAAAGCAATGGTATGAAAACCAAAGACAGAAAGTTTCTCACATCAATAATGATGCTAAGTTCACCATCACAAACAATCTCTTGTAACTAATTCAAATAGCAAAAGGTAATTTAGTGTTCACTAATGGACTCCATGCCAGGCAGCTTGTCAGATAATTGGAGTAGAACAGTGAATAATTCAGAAGACTAACCCTCCACTAGGCTGTGAGACAAAGATGGGTAAATAAGCATTTAGATGCAGCATATCAAGATTTATGTTAGAAGGAGTACCATATTTTATAGAGACCAGAGAAAGGACTGATACACCAACTCTTCTGGTACAGTCAGGAAAAGACTCCTGAATGGGGTAATGGAAAACCTGAGCTGCAAGAAATAAGATACAATGGAAAAATGAGAGAAGCAGCATATTCAGAGCATCAATGCAAAGTAGGGGAGGAGAAAGAGAAAGGAATGCAATGGGTGAATTTGCATGAATCAATTGTGTGTACATATCTAATGCAATGATTAAGAATGACTAAGAGAATGATGCTATAATGACCGTATTTGTGAACTAGAGGGCAGCCTTATGGGGAGATTAACCAACAAAGACATGGAGCTTGTTTGTGCTGGAGGTCACTACTGCTTCTTGCACTTATCCCATCCTTTCTGCCTCTGGGTTGTCTTCCTGGCCCCCTCATTGCTAGATTAAGGTCATGTGACTAGTGATGGTATGGGTTGGGAGTCAACAAGTCACTTATAGGTCAGAGCATTTAATTGCTGAGTTGGGACCTTTCAGAATTCTTTTTGCACGAGGTAAAACACCAGCAATATTCAAGGTAGAGATGTGTAGATAGCCTGAGTTACCTGCTGGACTACAATGAACAAATCACCACCTCTTGCCCAACTTGAACTATCTCTGGTGCATGAGTAGTCTGTGTGTGTTGGATTCATGAATTTTGGGTTGCTGATTCTATGCAACAACCTACAACCTCAACAAAAAGCCTGTCCTAACTTACTCCAGATGAGAGGGGCAGACAAGAGCTGAATCAAGCAGGACCTCAATGACATTCTAAGGAAGCTTTGAGGCCTTATTGAGGCTAAGAACATTGGGATCTTTTAAAAGGAATTTAAGTAGCATTTTTAATCAGGTTTGCATGTTAATTTCGGTCACTCTGATTGCAACTTACAGAATGACTCAGAAGAAGTACCATGAAAAAGTCCAATTCCTAAACAGTAAAAGCTTATTTAACCATTTCACTCACTGGTTAATGATCTCTTTAGTCCTATTTTCTGAGAGTTGGTATAGCAGTAAGTTACCTTCGAAAAATTGTAAAGCTCTACAAAGACACTTAAGAAGTTTTCAAATCTCATGTCTAACATAACCTAAATCTCTCTCAATGAAATGAAGTTAACGTTACACTTCGATAAAACTTTAATCTTTCTGATAAGCCCAAAATATTCTTCTTTGAATCTGAAGCTTCGGAACGAGGGGTCATTTCTTTGAAATCTGATTACTTCAGATTCGGTGTCAGATGGTCTGTAGCCAAATTATTATGGAAAGAGAAAGTAGATTGAGCCAGAATGCTTCATAATTTTCCTTCATTAGCAAGTTTTGCAGGCTTCATTGAATTTAATGAAAGAAGTACCAAGTAAATCAAGTCTGTTCTCCCCAGGGGAATTTTTTTTTTAAATCCTCTTGGATCTAAGTATAGATGAGTGTGTCAACATTCAAACATCAGAATATTTAGCTTAATTAAACTTTTCTGTGGTTCCCCCTTCATTTCTGTACTGTGTTTAAGCCTTCAGGACCATAATCCTCTCTATTGCCAGTTTCCCTTGCAATGATTACATAAGATGAAGTTATAAATCATAGACTCTGGGGCCAGAAGAATATAAAGTATAAATAATGAACTGGGACTTATCTAATCCCCTTACCTCATTTTGCAAATAAGGTGACCAAGTTGCAATCTACATTGGGTATCTTTAGGAAATCTGAATGAGGAAAATATTCCTTAGTCTCTCTACAGTCACTCTGAGATAATTCTATCATATGACTTGTTTTTGCTTACTTTAATGATTCATTAGTATAGCATCTGAAAAGGTAAAATTCCACACAACCTGTGCAAAACCAACCATAAGACAAAATGCCCTATGACTACATAATGAACAGAGAAGAAAGCAATGACCATCTGGTCACTAGCAGAGTATGAGAAGGAGTGTTGGGTCTGGGTTTAATAAAGTCACTTGAAGCTCAAGGACAGATGCAGATTCAAGGACACTATTGCTGGTTTTACTATAACATGTTTTTTCCTCTGTGCTCTATATTCCTATCATTCATTTGTTGAGTAAGTAGATATCAGAAACAAAGCTTCAAAGAAAAAGTCAGCTAGTAAAAGTGAAGAACAAGTTGATTTGTAATCTATTACACCATATTTATCAAGTAGGCTATTATTTTCTGGAAACCCAAGGAGATAAGGTAATATAGAAGGAGGACAAAGGCCTAGGGAAAACCTGAAGCTGTTCTACAGCACTAATCTGTGTGTCCTTAATCAAGTTACTCTTTCTCTATTTCTTTTTCAACTGTGATATACATCAAACTTGCTTTTGGAAAATTAAGCATATCACTGCAGTGAAAGCGTATGTCTTAGAGTAAATGTTTGGTAAATGCCACAACTCATTCTCTAGCTTTATTATATAGCAACGGTTTTCCTTCTCTGGAAACCTTTCTAATTAGCTCTTATGGTCTTTACTATGCTTTCTTTGTCTCTGTTGTTCCTTCTTTTCAGTATGTTGGTCTCCCATCTCTTTTGCCTATGTTCTCTCCTTTGGTTATCATGTTTGCACTTCCTGAAACACCTCCATGACACTAAGAACTTGATGAGGCCCTTTTTTTTTTTTTTGTACTGGGAATCAAACTCAGAACCTTGTACTTGCTATGCAGGCATTTATACCACTGAGTTATATCCCTAGCCTTGATGAGGCATTCCTGAGTCTAAATAGGTACAACCTGCCATCAGAGCATGTGTGAAACTCCACTTTTACTGTTAGCCTAACCATCTATGCACTTCCTGAGGTCAGGGACTATGTGTTCCTTGCTTGCTACTATATACAAAAGGCCCAGTATAGTACTTAACACTAGTAGGTATTTTTCAAAGATTTGCTATATAAGTTAGATCTTTTAAGCATGTTAGCAACTTTTGGTACATTGCTTCATTGTTTTTTTGTTTTTTTGTTTTTGTTTTTTTGTCACTCAAATTTTTGTTCAGTTTTTCTCCTTCAGTTAATGTTTTTCTAAGGCTTCTGATTTCAATATTTTTTTTTCCTAGAGTATCCTCGTTTCCCATATCTTTCAAGAAAACATGAATACCAAGATCTTATCATTGGTTAGACCAAGCAATGCATTGAGAATACCATCTAGACCAGGCATGGGGTCTATACCTCTAATCCCAGTTAGTTGGGAGGCTGAGGCAGGAGTTTCACGAGTGTGAGGCCAGCCTGGGCATCTTAGCAAGACCCTGTCTTGAAATAAAAAATAAAAAGGCTACCACTGTAATTCAGTGGTCATATGTGAGGCCCTGGGTTAAATTCACAGTACTATCCTTGCCCAAAAAGAATAATACTCTGTAACACCTATGAGATTAGCAAATGTCATTTCCCTGCTGCTGTTAGAGAGGATATTAACAAATCCTAGGATTTTTCTTTCAGTACTAGGGACTGAACCCAGTATTCACACTGAGTGACAATCCCAGCCCTTTTAGTTACGGGGGTCTCACTAAGCCACTGAATTGCCAGGGTAGGGCTTGAAGTTGCTACACTTCTGCTTCAGCCTTCCAGAGTGTTGGGATTATGGCCATGGGCCACCACCCCTAGGTAGTCCTAGGTCTTGAATTAGTAAATTGGACTTAAAATTGGCATCTATCATATGGTTGGGCAGTAACTGAGTACAACAAACACCTGGGTGCCTACATGTGGTTTACCTCTGTGCACCTTTCTATTCTCCCCTCGGCATGCTGCTCTTCCCTGCTGTGCTCCTGCCACCACTGGGGACCTTTGCTTGCTCTGTTCTGTGAGACTGACATCAGGGTCTGAGGCTGAGTTTGGGCTTGCTGTAGGTGCACCCCTACACTAGCAGATGCAAAGCAGCCCCCTATTCACTCCTGATGGTGACAACCCGAACTCTGAAGAAAAGCCTGCTTTTCTACTGACAGCACCCCTCAGCCTCCCTGTCTCAGCCTTTTTTCACCTTCTTTGAGTTTTAGGGGTTTTTTCCATCCAAATTCTTCCCATATTGCAAGATCATTTCATTTGTATATAAAACCCTTTTATTCCTAATTGAAATGAAATATTTCCTCTGTAATTGAACAAAAATGATTTTCCTTAAACCATTAATGAATTCAGTGGTCTATATGGGCACTCTCTTTGGTATTTAAGTAATGAAATTAACAATCATTAAAAGAAATATTTTCTTTTCAGGTGTCTAAGTAGTGACATTATACAGCTTAACTGATTTGAAATACTACTGAAATTCTCTTTTTCAACTGTAGTATTTGACTTTTTAAGATCATGAAATAGGAAAACAGTGTGAATGTAAGTGTATTTAAATTAAATAAATTCTGACCCCAAAAACCTCATTTCTTAATATGGAGAAGCTGCTATTCACATACGTTTTCTTTCATATGGAAAAGTTAGATTGCAGAAGACCCATTCTGTCTCTCAATCCTGTTATAAAGAACAAGATTAGTTTAAAATACACGGAATATTAATGCTTAAGTACATCTGTCTGCTCTTCCACAACACATCAAAGAAAGGTTATGGTGTTATGTCACATGTGGAACTGAGATTCCCACCAGATTTGCTGTAAAAGCAGAAACATGGTGAGACCTTTATCAACAAGCATCCATCTTCAATATAAATGCTAAGACTGTGGTTGTTTCTGAGGTGCTGGCTTGTTCTGCAGTGAAGTACCTAGTTGTGCTGATGAGAAAGAGGTAGATAGATATTTATACCTAGAGCATGTCCAGATGTGCAGCACCACTGGAACTGGCCAGATCTCTTTCCACACATTTACAGAAATCAATTGAACATTTGTTATTTGTAGGCATTAATTATCCTCTATGTCTTAGGTATTGGTGGCTATTCGTGTCTTGTCAAATAATGTTTGAGTGAATGAGGTTTCTTTGTATCTTTAGGCTTCCACATGTACATGCATGCTTTCTGGAACTGGAATTTCACAAGCTGTCCTGTCTCAAAGTCAGGACAGTTCACAAAGGCAAAGTGGAGTATGGCCGCACTCCAGGATTGGCATGATCAGGATGAACTCACAGAGGATGTGGTGATGAGAAATTGAGAATATCAGTGAACAGACAGCAGTGTTTCAGCAGTCAAAGTGTAATGACAAATGGATGGAAATTAGATATAAAGAATTTGGGTTTTAGCCCAACTGCTATATGGGAATTATCTGACTCTAAGTCTTTTAATTTTTCTGTACTGTGATTACCTCTCCTACATAAAGAGCAATATGCACCCCTACACACTCTTTTGGACCTCAGATACAAATAAAATTGCTAATAACAGGTAACATTTATAGAATCCGTACAGAGTATCTTGCATAAGTTAATGCATTTAGTTGTCACAATTACTTTATACAGGTAGATACTATTATCTAACATAAGCAGCTGATAACCTGCTCTAGAGTCTACTCTTAAACATTAGATCACATATAAAGTAGAGCATTAAAATACTATATTTACACACACTTTTTTTCTATCTCTGGGACCAGGGATCGAACTCACAACCCCACACCCACCAGGCAGGCACTTAAGTCACTGAGCCAAACTCCCAGCCATAGTTTTTTGAGGCAGGGTCATACTATGTAGTTCAGGTCGGCCTTGCTTACATCATAGCCCAAACCGGCCTCGAACTCACAATGCTCCTCCCACCTCAGCCCCCGGAGTGCTGGGATTAAAGGCATGCACCACCAGACCCAGCTGTATACATTATATTACCTAGTATCAACACAGCCTTTTAAGATTATGTGCATAACATCCCTGATATGGCTTGTGTTTAGATTTCCCCTGAAAGTCACATGTACTCATAAATGGGGCTTTTTCAGAGTTGGTTGGATCTAGAATGTGTGATTGCTTCATGGTACAATGCTTGAATTAAAGGTATGTAATTACTAAATCACTCCACTGACTAGTTTGGCACTACGATAATCCAGGGAGCCTAGAAAGAGTATAAAAGGGGCAGAAAAAAAGCTGCTATGTTTCTGTGGTTGTTTTGCTACCTTCTGCCTACCATGAACTGTTTCTCCCCTGTGATGCCTGTCTGCTGTGCCACGCTGCCTTTATGCTGATGATGGACTGAAACTTCTACAAACCATGAGTTTCCCTCCTTTAACTTTGGGTGTCAGGTATTCTGTCTCAGCAACAAGAAAAACAACTAACACCCTCCCCATTCTGCACAAGAGAAATGAGACAGTGTTTAAGGTTATCCAACTACTACATTAATGAACCAGAATTTAAACTAGTGTGCTTTAATTCCACAGTACTTTAGTCTCTTATTTGTTTGATGAAATTAAAACTATCCATATGGCCTCCCTCAACATTCTCCTCCACTTGTCCCCAGATTCCTGTACACTGACACCTATGGTAAATCACCCTTTGTAATAATGGTCAACATTCCTTTCTCTCCCTCTGTATCTTCAGCCTTTTCCTCTCTACTGACATTACCTTTTCAAAGTACAAAAGCACAAATTTCACATCCCGTTCCCTCCAGTTCTGAGCCAAATTCTTGTTCCTTCTCACCTGAACCTCCCTGCACAGTAGTCTCCACTTTCTGTCAATATCCTTAACTCCCATCCACTCTTGCACCATTATTACCTGCTTTCCTCCTGCTCACCTACTCATACTGCTCCTTCCCTTGCTTCCCATTGGCTTCTCACCTATCACTGTTTACAGACACTTTTACTCCTCCTATTGATCCTCTCTGCTATACTCCTCAAAGGCTGTGCAGTGCCCAGGGTTGTCTACCTCCAACCCTCACTCTGTCTCTTCCAGTCTCTATTTCTCTACCCAGTCACCAGTGGCTTTTGCACATAGGTTGTTGCTTGCCTCTTTGAAACTCCTCTGCCTATTCTCTCCTTTCAGAATGCCCTTCTCTGCTGCCACATCATTCCTCACTTCTCCCTCCCAGACAACTTCTTAGATTCCAGCTGAGATGGTGTCTCTTCCTGGAAGCCTTGGAATCAACTAATTATTCTAAGATTTTATGCACCTTCTCTGTAAACCCAGAGCATCAAAAACTTTCTGTTTTAACTTTCTTAAACTTATTCCTGTATCTGATTTCCCACTGACGGTTGGCTCCTTGAGGACAGCTCCAATCTCCTGTAAGTATTGAGACAAGACATTGTGACTGGTTCAGGACTCACGTGGTTTGTTTGTCTGTTTCTTGGAGACAAGGTCTTTCTAGGCAGTTCAGAATGAACTTGAATTCACTATGTAGCCCAGGCCAAACTCCCCACCTTGCCTGGCCTAAGATTCATATGTCTTGACAGTTATATTCTTTGATCTTTGAGAAGGGACAATTTTTCTTTATATTTCATGATTTTCCTATATATTTTCATGTGTGCAATGTTTTTTATCCATGGGCTTATTATAATCTCACATTTAATTTCACAATTTTATCATATATTTTTCTTTTAGTAAACATTAGTTTTTCTTTATCTTTCTATTCCAAAGACCAGGATGGAGAATGCATACCATATTGCTATAGGGGCTACCAGCCCCTATAAACACTGTTTGTGTTTCCTTGATATCCATTCTCTTTCTCCTGGAATGTGATCTTGATCTTCCTTCTGGAAACCACCCTTTCCTCATGAGTGGCAGGACTAGTGGGATGTCAATCCAGGTTTCCCACACTTCTCAAGTCTCAGGGTGGATGAGTTCCTAAGCCAGTAAGTCACTCTCTGGAATTTAATTCTTAGGAGGAATGATTCAGAAGATGAGTGGATAAAGTTGATTCATTCCAGAAGGGATTTTCTTTCGATAAAAATTTTGTTACGATAAAAGACACATTGCCACAAATACCCTCAAAATACTTCCCTTAGCTTCAAACACACTTGTCCAATTGCTCTTGCCACTTTTTTCCAAGTTACAATTTTTAGTGGCAAAGTATGTGAAATCTATCCCTCAGAGCACACAGGTAGTTTATTTGCCCCATGTCTTTTCTTAGTGCATATTGGTTATATCAATAATGGGTTTCACTTCAGAAGATTTGTACAATCACATAAAACTTTAATCATTCTCATCCATTGTCTGCAATGTTCCACACTCCCCCTAGTTTCACATTTTTGGGGGGAATTTTAATGTGTATAATGCATTTGATCATGTTCATGCCCCCCCATCACCTGACTCTACACCATCTCCTCCTCCACATTCTTCCTTTTTCTTAGCTAATATTAGTTTCCCTTCTACTTTCTTGTCATCTTTTTTAGATTCTACATATCTGGGAGAACATGTGATATTAGGATTTTGACTTGGGTTTGTATTATTCAATCTGATAATTACCAGATCCCTCCATTTTTTTCTGCAAATAACAAAATTTTAGTCTTTCATGGATACTCCAGTGTGTGTGTGTGTGTGTGTGTGTGTGTGTACCACATACTTGTCACATTTTCCTCATCCTTTCATATGTTTTTCAGTGTGTAGGGTGGTTCCACATCTTGATTATTGTATACTGTACCACAATAAACATGGGTATGCAGATATCTCTATGGTATATGGGCCTTAATTTCTTGGGCAATTAACGAATACTGTAGCTGGATCAAATAGTAGTTCTTTTTGTTTTCTGAGGAACCTCAAGATTGATTTCCATAGAGCTGTGCATCAGTATTTGTATTTCCCTAATAGCTAAAGATGTTGAATATTTTTTCATAATTTATTGACCATTTTACTTTTTTGTGAAGCATAAATTAGGTTTTTTTGCCCGTGTTTCTGATTGGGCTATTTTTGCTGTTGTTGTTGCTGATAAGTTTTTTTAGTTACTTATATATTCTAGATATTAATCCTCTATTGAAAACATAGCTATCAAACATTTTCTCATATCCTACATGCTATATTATCACTTTGTTAATTGTTTCCCCTACTGTCAGAAACTTACTCAATTTGATGTAGTTTAATTCTCTGTTATGTTCTGTGTTTTTGGTGTCCATTTGTTTGTCTGCTTGTTTGTCTGAGACAAGTTATTGCTATGCAATTCAGGGTGGCCTTGAAATAATCACTTAACCCAAATTAACCTCAAATTCACAGTGATCTGCTGCCTTGGCCTCCCAAGTGCTAGGATTATAGGTGTGCACCACTACATTTGGCTCTGGAGTCCTATTCAAGAAGTCTTTGCCTGTGTCTATGGATTTATTTATTCTATCTTTTCCTTTAGCAATTTCAACGTTTCTTACATCTAGGTTTTTGATCTATTTTGAATTTCTTTTGTACAGAGTGAGAGGGAACTGTAAGTGGATATTCAGTTAGTTTTCCCAGCACCATTTGTTGTCTGTCTTTTCTCCAACATATATTGTTGGCTCCTTAGTTTGGAACTAGAAGGGTGTGGATGTGTGAATTTGTTTCTGTGTCCTCTAATCTGACCCATTCACATGTCTATTTTGGTGTTAGTACCTTCCTGTTTTTGTTATTATGGCTTTGTAGTACAATTTGAGATCAGTATTGCAATGAATGCTCTCCCTTCTTAAGATTATTTTACCACTTCTGGGTCTTTTGTGGATTTTTTTTTTCTTGTTCCGTGAAGAATTTCATCAGTACTTTGATGGAGATTGCACTGAATCTACAGCTTGCTTTAGATAGTGTGACCATTTTAACAATATGAGTCCTGCCAATCCATGAACATGGAAGGTCATACCAAGTTCTAGTATCTTCGATTCCTTTCTTCTGTATTCTGAAATTTTCACTATAGAGATCTTTCACCTCTTTGGTTAGATTGATCTTTAGGACTTTTGTTTTTATTTTTTAAGTTATTGTGAATGGAATTGTTTTCTTGATTTCTTTTTCAGCTAGTCCATTATTGGTGTATAGGAGAGCTATTGATATTTTACTACTGATTTTATATCTTGCTACTTTGTTGAATTTGTTTATCAAGTCTTTTGGTAGCATCTTTAGTGTTTCGTAAGTATAGAATCATATCATATATGAACAAGGATAATTTGATTTCTTCTTTGCTACTTGTATCCTTTGTATTGCTTCCTCTTGCTTAATTGCTCTACTATTTCAAGAACTGTACTGAGCAGAAATAACAAGAGTGGACATCCTCACCTTAATCTTGAGTTTAGAAGAAATATTTTCAGTTTACCCTGATTCACAATGATGTTGGTTATGCGTCTGTCATATACACCCTTTATTGTGTTGAGGAACAATCCTTCAATGGCTAGTTTCTTCAGGATTTTTATCAAAAAGCGGTGTGATTTTTGGTTTTTTTTTTTCCTGTATGATATGATTGATATGATTGTATAATATTTGTCCATGTATTTTTATGTAGTATATTATGTTTACTGAGTTGCATATGTTGAATCACTCCTTGCATCCCTAGAATGAAGCCAATTTAAACACGGTATATGATTTTTTTAATGTATTGTTGAATTTGATTTGCAGGCATTTTGTTAAGGATTTTTGTGTCTATGTTCATTAAGGATATTGGTCTATAGTTTTGTTGTTGTTGTTATTGTTGTCATGTCTTTGTTTAGTTTTAGTATCAGGGTGATGCTGGTCTCCTACAACAAGTTGGGAAGTATTCCTTTCCTTTTTAATGGAATAGTTTGAACAGCATTGGTATTTTAATTCTTTAAAGATTTGACAGATTTCAGCAGTGAATTTATATGATCCTGGCCTTCTTTTATTGGGAGATTTTCAATACTACTTCAATTCCATGACTTGTTATTGATATAGCCTCTTGTTTTTTATATCCTCTTGGTTCACTTTGGTGGGGCCATATGTGTCTAGAAACGTATCAATTTCTTCTAGATTTTCTAGCTTATTAGAATATAGGTTTTCAAAGTAATCCCATTCCCCTTTTCTTCTCTTCTATCTTTTGGTATTGATTTAGATCTTCTCTTCCTACCATTTGGTTACTTCAGCTAAGGGTTTATCAATGTTCTTTGTCTTTTCAAAGAACTATTTACTTCACTGAACCTATGTATTATTCCTTTAGTCTCTACCTCTTTAATTTCAGCTTTGATTGTTACTATTTCTTTTACATCTGTTGAGTTTGGTTCAGATTTTTCTTTTGCCTCTCCACAACCTTTAGATTCATTATTGGATTATTTACTTGTGAACTTTCTGTTTATTTGATGTAGGCACATAGCTATAAACTTCCATCTTAGAACTGTGTTTGCTGTGTGCCAGAGGTTCTGACATACTGTATCTCTATTTTCCTTTGTTTCTAGGAATTTCTAAATTTCCTCTCTCATTTCTTCAACAAGTTATTGATTGGTCAAAGTAATATGTTCAATCTACATGTGTTTGCATAGTTTCTGTGATTGTCTAGCTGTTCATTTCCAGTTTCATTTCATTATGATCTAATATAATGTAAGAAACCATTTCAATGTTTTTGTATTTGTCTATAGCTCTTATTACTTAGACTCTTCTGGGTTGTGCTGGCCTATACCATCTCCAAAGTCAGATACTTAATCTCTACTCATTTCATGGGTTACCTGATAGTCTCCAAATACAGTACTTATCTATTCAAGGTAACCAAAATCTGTTATAATTGTTTGGCCACAAACAAAATATGATACTTATGTGTTGAAAAAATGTTTGCAGAGTGAATTATAACTAATGAATAACTGAATCACAAAAAGATTTTTTCCCAAGTTAAAAAAAGTCCTACAAAATCTACAAACATCAAGATTTAGAAGGGAATATATATTCTAGAAGACCACACCAAGGGAATATATATTCTAGATGAACACACCAAGACTCCAGTTGTGGATGACAAAGGATCTTGTCTCTAAGACAAACACCTTTCCCCTTTCTTTGATTCTTTGTGCACAGTAGAATGAACTTAAAAAAACATAGGATGGTAGTCAGGCAGACTGACCATGACTTTCATTAGAGAAGAAGATAATTACATGTGGGGGATGGCAGATTTTATCTGAAATGACTTTCACAGGAGCGCATTAAGTAATAAAATATGATTGTGGGGAAGCTTGAAGTCAAATATCAGTATATCATAGGATTAAAACCTCAGTAGTAAATATTTCCCATCACAAGTGTAACAAAGATCTATAATGCCCAACAAAAATATTAGTGATGACTGGGAACAGCACTTTTTGAGGATAGTAAAGCTATTTTCTTTATATATTTCTTGGAGTGGTGTCATAATTTGCAGCTAACTCACTAGATAAGACAGAGATTAACTTTCACAATGACCCTGCTCTGTTAAACAGCTCTAGTCTGTGGTCCAAACACAATGAAAATATTATAGGATTTAGCCAAAATTTATTTTATATATTTGCATAAAAACTGTAAAAGAACTGCTTCTCCTAGCTACTGCTACAAGTACAGAAGGTATACTATCTTTATGTTCTTACAATCACGCATTCAATTCTGATTTTCTAATTTTTTTCTTTTTATCAGTCCTCAGTGAATATTACATTTTATTCATCATACATAATAAAGACACTATGCAGGGAACAAAAAAAGAGGCAGAATATTTTCCCTTAAGAGGGCTTTTCAGATGTGCTCTGTAATTTGTCATCCAGAGGAAAGAGAATATCATCACTGCTTTAAAAAAATAAATGAATTACATTGACTTGATGCACAGCAGGCTCACAGATTTCATGGGGCCTTTATCTTGAACACATGCTTGTGCTTGGTTTTCTCCTCTCAGATTGTTCTAGGCATTCAGGAGATAAAACAGGCCGGAATGCAGCAGAAGTCACACCAAACAGCTTGATAGGTCACTTCACTTGTGAGACACAAAGTCAAAAATCTACCTTCCAGACAGGAAATTAAATACTTTCAAAGAACCCACCAACCTATTCCACAGTCTGACATTTAAGACATTTTTCCCTCATTACCACTACCATTTCCAAAATATTTAACTTCCCTAGATGACTTCATCATATAAGATTATTTAAAAAAAATACATAGCTAAATATACCCCAAGGTTACTAACATCCTCACAGGCTATACAAGGTATTTTACTCTTTCTTTCAAAGCAAAGGCCAATCAATTAATATAGACCTGGTAGCCTATAACCTTTTCTATTTCTTTGTTGGTGTTACAAACCAGCAGCCTACGGTAATTTTATTTGGCTGTGACTAACCTGTCTTGAACCTTCCTCCTGGGCACCAGCTCTGCCTTTCAGCCCCTGACTGTCTTATCTCCTCACATGTATACTAGCTATATTTTTTTCATCTTTTCTCATTTTTACTCTTTTCTTTTTGAGTACTGTGCCTTGTCTTCTCTAGAGACACTGGTTTCCATTTATAAATGATATGACTCATGGATTTTCAAAATCATAGGTATGTGTGGACATATTAACTTAGTAAGCATATGTGATTAAAGATGAATTATTTTTAATACATTTGCTTCTAGTTATTGTGTCAAATTGTTTTCTGTTTTTTTGCCTAAGACTCGAGGTGAAGACTATATGTGATATCTAAGAGATCTAATTTTTATTGAGAATATTTAATAGAGATTTTATTAATGGAAAATGATTCAATTTTATTGGAGAATACTACTTCCATTTTTATTAATGGAGACTATTGTGGTACCATCACTCTAAGTAGCATTGTATGGCATTTTTAGTCAGGGATACTAGTTAGAGGCACTAGCTAACTGCCAAAAGGTATGATATAGTAAGACAAAGGTGACTTTTCCATGGGTCTCCATCAGTTGTAGGAATTCTTTTTTTCTTAAAATAATAATAATTCCTGTTAGTGAAATGCTAGCTTAGGCCATGTGCTGGATGTATTATATTCATGATCTCTGAAACAATCTTTTACTCCAAGTATTATTGTTCTTTATTTTTTTCTATGTGGATTAGTCACACATTAATTCAAGAATCACAAAAGTTGTTTACAAAGTTCAGTGAGACCCTGATAAGAAGTATTAATTTCAAACAAATACTTGTCTTTAATATAAGTAGGGTCACTTATTCAGAATTAAGAAGTAATAAAGGTTACTAACAGATGTGTAAGTAAGATTTCCAAAGAATTAATTTTTTATCTAGAGTACTTAGGAGGAACCAATGTTCTCGTTTGCAGTATAATATATGTGTATCCCTTGCCCTTATATGAGACACAATAATTCTTAATCACAATCAATGCCGCTCTGTTCTTTACTCAGCAAGATAAGTGGGTATTATGAAATTCTAACCAATTGCGACAATTAATATCAAATGGAAAGGTCATTTACCGAATCTTCAAATTCTAACCCAAGAATCTATTTTTAGACCAACTAGCTTGATTCAACTACATTTTTAAGCAAGTTTCAGCTACATTCCAAACTGATTGGGAGAAAGCCAAATCTATATGCTACTTTTCAACATGCATACTCAAGGCTAATGGCACCCATGGAATGTAGACCTTCCCTGAGACCTCCACTATCAAAGGGTCAATTTTTAGGCAAAATGCCTGCTTAAATGAAAGCTCATGTAGGTTCTTATCTTAAATAGTGAGAAGGTTGAATAAGAAAGCGAACTGAGCTGTTATCTCCAGTTAAGTGGAATTACTTGTATATTGTTTGTAAATAAAAGGGTATTCATCATCCTTCTGTGGCTTATGTTACCGAAAAGATATGCAAGAACAAAAGTCACATTACCCCTGTGAGCTTGCACTGCACAATTATTTTATTTACCATTTAAAAAACCAAAAAGGGTAGAAGTAAGCAAAGTACAAGGAGTGAAATGTGAACAAAGATCTACCTAGAAGAACAAGAAGGGAGGGAACCAGAGTGGGGAAAATGGAGGAGGGAAATGAATAGAAAACTCTGACTCAAAAGTGATTGGCAACTAGCAAAGCAGCTAAAAGCACTTCATGATTCAGTATAGAAAAATGATACCTGGTACATTAAGAAAATTGAGTGGCATGCTGATGACCTTTTCTAAACTGCAAAGTTTTCCAGGAATTAATTCTGCCTTTCTCAAGGATTCCCGTGTTTAATCTTCATCTCAGTTTTGGATTCGGAACAAGCTATGAAGATATGGGTATTTTAGCTGCAAAGAGCATTGTGGGCTCAGCTGGCCTCACCTCTATCATATCCTGAAAGTATCTCTGTTATCCCCAAACCCACCCTTGGACTGTGTGTCAGAGAATATAGGGAAGTCAAGGTTTGTTCAAACCAAGGTCTGTGCTCATTAGCATAATTTAATACAGTGCTTGGTCCCTTAATGAAAGATGAGAGTAGGGAATGGGTTGAGAGTGGATCAGGGATTAAAACAATGAGAAGCTTGTGAAAGACTTTGTTAAAAAATGAAAATATTCTTTGAACACTACTAATTTAGAATGTAATGATTTAACATAGACGAGACAAGCTTCTTCACAAGAAATGGAGTCATAAA
Organism: Dasyprocta punctata; assembly: GCA_004363535.1. Classification (NCBI taxonomy): domain Eukaryota; kingdom Metazoa; phylum Chordata; class Mammalia; order Rodentia; family Dasyproctidae; genus Dasyprocta; species Dasyprocta punctata. The sequence continues at coordinate 42,463 of RJWM01000334.1, forward strand.
AATATTAACAGTATATTTACTCAGTAATAACAACACACATTTACAAAGCACTTGTTTTAGATCTGGCACTATTCTAAGGATTTCTCGCAGCCTTTGGCTTAGCTATATGTGCTATGTCATTTTAGAGATGAAGAAATTGAGGCAGTAAAAATTTAAATCAGTGCCTAAAGTCCATTAGGTAGCAAAGTCTGGATTTGTACTTGGTTCATCTGGTTCCAGAGGTAGTATTTTTATCTACCAGGCCACAAACAAAACAGCATGTTTATATCTTTTGCATTTTAACCTCTATTATTGAAATACTACTAAATATAAATGTATCTCTTTCAGAAACTTAAGCAATCTTGGCAGGGCCTGGTCCTACATGCTTTCTGTTAAGAAACAATTTGGCAAGGAATTAATGGAATAAAAACTTAGAGTTAAAATTAATTACTATACTTTTTTAAAATAATACAGCTGAAGTTACTTAAAATTTTATTCTTTAGTCTTTTCACTAATTAAGAGCAAATTCTTACCAATTACCCTAAAAGAAAAGGGTTTTTGTGACACTGTTATAATTGAGTTCTTCATTTTCTTTAGTCCAAAAATGCCATTTCTTTCTTTTCAAGTCTTTCAGTTCATTATAATTTCTGCTTGTCTTTTTTACTAGCTGCCCTTTTTGAAAGCAGAGAAAATGCAGCATTATTCTTAAAACAGGCTGAGTATTCCTTAACCCTTATCTGAAATGCTTGGGACCAGAAGTGTTTCCACTTTTGGAGTGTTTTGGATATGGGAATGTTTGCACAGACTTTACTAGGTTAGCACCCCAAATTTGAAAATTTTCTAAAATCTGAGACTTTTGAAGTGCCATGACATTGCTCAAAAAGTTTTAGATTTTGGAGCATTTTCAGATTTTTGGTTAGAAATGATCAACCTGAAACTCCTATTTAGTCGAAGCATCCATGACTTCAAAACTAAACTTCCCATTACCCATGAGAAATATGATCTTCCCATCCCTTGATTGGACCCAAAAGGGAATGGTGAGGTTACTTTCCCTCTCCTCCTTCCATGTCTATCAAGAAGAGGTGGGAAAGAAGCTGATTCCTGCAGTTTAAGAAAAGACAGAGATAAGTACTAACAAAAAGAGTAGCTAAAATAAAAGATGCTGTGGCCTTTCTCTTAAGAAAATGGAAACAGAGAAGCTAGTGATTCTCTAGGTAGTGTTTAGTAACATATCTAACTATGAGAAGGAACCCTTGGTGCAGAAACAAAAATAACCCTAAATAAACTATATTCCTCTTTGAAAATGGTTAATCTCTTTCCAAGCCTGCTTTTCACTAAGAGAAGTTTTGCTCCAGTAAAGGGTGAAGTCTCATTGATTACCTTTTTAATTGTGTAATCTTTCAAGGACTTCATGCATACAGAAAATAAATCACTTCAAAACATTTGATAACTATTCTGTCTTATTTTGAACCTTGACCCTAAACTTAACACTGACCTAACAGCTTTCATATTTAATCTCCCTGTCTTGTCAATTTTATCTTAAATAAAGGATAGTTAATTCACAGACCTGCAAGATGTTGGGCACAGTTTCAAGCATTAAATTAAGGAAATTCTGTAAACGCTAAAAAAAAAAAAAACACAGTACTTTGCAGAATGTAACAGTACATTTCATTAACAAAATTGATTGTTCACCAACACTTTGTATTATAAGAATTTTAGGAAACAACTACCAGTAGTATGTTGGTTCACAAATCTAATTCTTTCCACTATTTTGGTTCAGTGTTGCTCTTATGTGGTCTCGGTTCTTGTCCAACTCGTTTTGTGACCAGAATTGTAGAAAGAATTAAGTTCATGAAGCAAAGCACCACTGTATTCCCCAACTTATCACCATGAATAACAACTATGTAATTTCCTCCAAGAAATCTGAATATGAGGAAAGGCTGATGGTGACTAAATTGAGATTGCATTCAATGATAATAGAACACTGTCACTTTTCATTAGATTGGCACAGGTTTCTCAGAAATGGAAATTTATGACCAAGACTTGAATAGAAATACATTTCCAGTCACCAAAGAATTTCTACTTACGTAGAACTCTTTGAGTTATGACAGGTTCCTATTACATTATTTATGAGCAACTTGAAGGCGTGTTCTTCAGTTATTACTTTTACCAACAAATTAGATGTATCCATTTATTCTTAGAAAACAATACATGAAGAAAAATCTTTCAAATGAGGAAGAAAAAAATCATGACCAAATATGTAATTTAACATATTGAATAGGAATGAATGTCACACTTTCCCCTAACTTCGTAAAAGACCAGATGTGTGCTACACCCTTCTGCATGATTTCATAATTCTTACAACTCCACCCTACAAGATAACCTACCAGCATTTTTATGATCTTTCTTCCTTACTGAAGAGCTGCTATTTAAATCTCTAGAGAAGCAAATCCTTACTAGTAAGAATATATTGCTTGCCTCTGTAATTTTTAACACAACATTGAGATAGATTATATTATTTATATCCTATAAATTGGATACTCACTTTGATAAAATTACTATCAAATAAAAATTCAAATATATGAATACTCCTCTTTCCATATTTATAATTTTTAATTCAGTTTGATTTTCAAATCCAGTAAAAGCTTATGTACAATGTGGGATGGTAGCATAGATAATGTAATGAAAATAGGTTTTGAAATTGTATAAACTTGTCTTTTTATCTTCCTTTTGCTCCCCAGTATTATGACTTCCGAATTTGTTTTGTCACAAAAGGTGAAATAGTAGCACCTACTTCCCGATGTTAGAGAGACTAAGTATAAATATTTGTCTGAAATGAAAAACATTAGCAAAACCATTATTGGTGAAACTTTTAAAATCAGAAATGCCTGAGAACAAGCAATATGAATGCTACATACATTTTACATGTAACAAAACACTAGAAGGTACTCACTTCTAAAAGAAATGAGGATTGAAGATAACAGAGCAGGCAGGCATAAACTTTCACAGCACTGTGAGTCTTATTACAAGATGCCCACTCCAGCCACAATCTCTGTCCTCCCCCAGGTCTCCACAGGAGTCTAACATACAACCAGGAAATATACTGCATTGCTTCTGAAAACTTAGGCCTCATACTCATAGAAAGTCAAGAATAAACCCCAATTAGGTGAGACTGGAAGCTGGGAAGAAAAGGGAAACACACATGTTTTGGGCCTCTCCTGGTACAGAGGAGCACAGAGTCCTTGATGATAGGAGGTCTTCATTCTAAAGGGAGAAATGGAAAATAGGGATGTTATCATTTTAAAGTCTACTCTGAAACTGAATATCCAAACCAACAGTGTTGAAAGGTGGGGTCTCTAAGAGGAGATTAGAAAATTATACGCAGTTACAAAAAAAAAAAAAAAGATTAGGTCATGAGAGCCCTCATGAATGGATTAATGCTGAGATATCAGCAGTGGCTTACTTACAGAAGAGGAGAGTTTTATCACCTTCCCCCATCTAGGGTACATACATGCATGCTCTCTCACCACATGAACCCTTCTCCTGTGGAATGGCTAAATAAAAAGGACTTTACCAGGTGGAGCCTTTCTCATACTTCCCTGCCTTAAGAACCATGAACCAAATAAACTTCTAACGTTTTTGTGACCCATCTATGGTATTCTGTAGTAACAACAGAAAATGGACCAAGATAAAGGACATGGAGATGATACCACACACTAGGCATACAGAACCCTGTCTCATGCTCCGAAGGAAGCACCTAAAAGTAAAACAAGAAATCCTTACTAGTTGGTTTAATGATTCATTAGACTATTTTTACTTGGTAAAGGATGTTACATGCAAAATTTTGAAATCCAAACAGTACTTCAATATGACAAAACCAAGCACAAGAGAATTTTCTGCCCTTCCAATCCAGCCCAAGTTCAGATTTTTATATGACATGAAAATAGAAATTAAAAGTCACACAACTATGTATGTATATTAGGGGAGGTGACTGTCCTGCAAAACCTAGAGAGAGCTGATGAACATGACCTAAGAGTGAAATAATTTAAAAGTAAAATGAAGGGTTTTGAAGTTGCTCATCTTTTTCATTAAGTCCTCAGACAAAGCAGTAGGAAATTGGAGTTATTCAAAAGGAGGCCATCCAGAGAGGAAATCTGGAAGATAGGAAATATACCTTAAAAGACAAGGTTTTCTAAGTCTGGGAAATGGTTAACATACAAGGTTCTGGTATCTTGACAGTACTTCAGAGACAGTGCTCAGGTGTCTCCTGAGGTTTTTGAGGTGGCCATTCCATTGGCCCTGAATCAGAAGACTACAGTTTCTTGATCAGGTACTTCTTATGCCCACTTGCCTGTAAAACTATATAATATTGAACACTGCTCTGTTAGAAACACTGTACACTGTATTTCATTTGTTGCCTAAATCATCCTGAAAAGCACAAAGGCACCATACTCCAGAAGTATGTCCCATCTAGCCACATGGTCCAGAGATTCTGAACACCCTAGCCAGGTACAAGGCCCTGGTGCCACACTCTGGGGGTATGCCCCAGCTAGCTGTGTGGGTCCCAGAGCTTCTGAACTCTACCCAGCCAGGCACAAGGCCCCAGTGCCATACTCCAAGGGTACATCCCAACTAGCTGCACAGAGGATTTAAGCTCTTCCCAGCCCAATATCCCCACACAATCCATCGGGGGAATGCCTGGCCAGTCTTATAGCTCCCAGAGTTACCAAGCCCTGCCCAGCCCAGAAGGTTGGAGCCATACATCAAGGAGCAACTAGTGTAGCCAACAAGTCCTGGAGATTTCAAGCTCCACCCATCACACCACAAGGCCCCAGCACCATAGTTCAGAGGTGTGACCCAGCTAGCTGCATAGGTCCTGGAGGTTCTGAACTCCAACCAGTCAGGCATAAGGCACCAACTCCACACTCCAGAGGTATGCTCTGGCTAGTGTCCCAGTCCTGGGGGTTCTGAACTCCACCCAGCCAGGTGCAAGGACCAGGTGCCACACTCTGGAGGTGTGTCCCTGCTAGCTGCACAGATGATCTGAGCTCTGCCCAGACCAGCATCCCAGTGCAATCCATCAGGGGAACACCTGGTCAGCCACATAGGTTCCAGAGGAAAATGACAAAACTAAGATGCAGTCTCATCTTCCAGCCCACCGATAACAACCCTAGGATCCACTGATATGGAAGACATTGGAAATCACACAAATGACCTTTCTGAAATGATAGCAACTAAAGTAGAGAAACAACTCCATGAAGCTATAGAGGAAATAAGATCAGAAATAATCTCCCAGGTTAAAAAAAAAAAAAAGAAATGACAACCATAATGAAAAAATTGCTGAAGATACCTAAAGAAGATTAAAAAAATAGAGGAGCATAGGAAAATGATGGAAACCTTGAATAAACAATGTCAGAAAGAATTAGAATGCACAAAACAGATTCAAAAAGATATCCAGAAAATTAAAAATTCCATTGAAAGCTGGCAAAACCACTTGAAGAAAACTGAAGACAGACTTTTACACCTTGAAGATAGGATGGCAGATGACATGGTACTCTACATGGAAGACCCAAAAACTCCACTGAAAGACTTCTAAATGTAATAACCAAATTCAATAATTAGCTGGATACAAAATCAACACTCAAAAATCAATAGCATTCCCGTACACAAGCAACAAACTCACTGAGAGAGAAATAAGGGAAACCACACCCTTCACAATAGCACTCCCCAAAAATGAAATACTTAGAAATCAATCTAACAAAGGTAGTAAAAAATCTATACATTGAAAATTACAGTACTCTGACAAAAGAAATTGGAAAGGATCTCAGAAAACAGAAAGACATCCTTTGATCTTGGATAGGAAGAACAAACATTGCAAAAATGGCCATTCTCCCAAAATTGTTACATAGATTTAATGCAATTCCAATCAAAATACCATTTACATACCTCACAGATCTAGAGAAATCATTCCTAAAATTCATCTGGAACCAGAAGAGATCTAGAATAGCAAAGGCAATTCTGGGAAACAAAGGTAAGGCTGGAGGAATCACAATCCCTGACTTGAAGTTATAGTGCAAAGCTACTGTGATAAAATCAGCACGGTACTGGGATAAAAACAGACCTGAAGATCAATGGAATAGATTAGAAGATACAACCACAACTACAAACACACTTAACCATCTTATCTTTAACAAAGGAGCTGAACGGGTTCACTGGAAGAAAGATAACCTCTTTAGTAAGTGTTGCTGGAAAAACTGATTTTCCATGTGCTGAAAACCCAAACTAGACCCATGCCTATCACCATGCACTAAACTAAAGTCAAAATAGATCAAAGATCTAAATATTAAAACAGAAACACTAAATTTTCTGGGAGATGAAAGTAGGTAGAAACCTTAAAGACATAGGTTTAGGCAAAGAATTCAGGAACAAAAATCAAACTGCACAGGAAATACTTCCCAGAATCAACTGAAAGACTTCTAAATGTAATAACCAAATTCAATAATTAGCTGGATACAAAATCATCACTCAAAAATCAATAGCATTCCTGTACACAAACAACAAACTCACTGAGAGAGAAATAAGGGAAACAACACCCTTCACAATAGCTAAAGATCTCATCTTATTAAATAGTTTTTGCATGTCAAAAGAAATCGCCAACAGAGTGAAAAGAAAACCCACGAATTGGGAAAAAAATCTTAGCCAACTGTCCCTCAGACAAAGGACTTCTATCTAGAACATATAAAGAATTTTTAAAAATCAGGTCCCTGAAATCCAAAGACCCAATCCAAAAATGAGCATCTGAGATGAATATGCATTTCTCAAATGAAGAAATACAAATGGAAAATAAATACTTGAAAAAATGTTCAATGTCATTAATCATTAGAGAAATGAAAATTAAAACAACACTGAGATTCCATGTCACCCCAGAAAGAATGACCAGGATCAAGAAAACCACCAATAACAAATGCTGGAGAGGCTGTGGGGAAAAAGGAACTCCTCTGCACTGTTGGTGGGAGTGTAGACTGGTGCAACCACTGTGGAAATCAGTCTGGAGGCTCCTCAAAAAACTGGGATTGGAGTCCCATTTGACCATTATTCTGCTTCTCGGCATATTCCCAGAAGGACTGAAAACATCATACCACAGTGATATATGTGCACCCATGTTTATGGCAGCACAATTTGTAATAGCTAAATCTTGGAAACAATCCAAATGTCCATCAACTGAGGAATGGTTAAAAAAGATGTGGTATTTTTATACAATGGAATACTACTCAGCTATAAAGGAGGATAACATTAAGGCTTTTATAGGTAAATGGATGTGACTTGTGAACATACTCATAAGTGAAATAAATCAAACTCACATGTGTAAATACCATATTGTCTCCCTAGTGTAAGAAACTGAAAGAGTAAATAAGATACAAAATCTTCAATAAATATTGTGAAAGGGTAAGAAACTGCTCAAAGGGGAAAAATAACTCAGGGAAAAGGAGGAAAGAAAGAAAAGAAAAAATATAAATTTGTATGTATATGCTTAAAATAGCCGAGATGATTGTACTACTAATTCTATTAGTTCTTGGAACAAAACAGCATTCATAGGATTAGATCAAATTTTGCATGTCAATATCTGGTAATCTGAGTAACCCTTTTGAAGATAACTATGCAAAATAACAACCTTTGTTTTATTCCTACCACCTTGTTTTGAAAGCCTATATTTTTGGGGCTCTTTGCTATTGTTATTTATTTGTCTCTTTTGTTTCTTGTTTTTCTTGTATTTTGTTTTGTTTTGTTTTTCCCTCTAACACAGAAAGGATAGTTGTATATGTGTAGGCTTACACATGCCTAGAACTTCTAAAGAGTTTACAAGAATTGATTTTATTATGTATGATGGCATGAACAGCTAATTTGAAGAAAATGAGCCATTATGGTAGTCATTGCTGATTTCCTATCATCTTGTTTTGAAGCCCAATAATGCTTTTATTCTTTGTTTTGATTGGTTTTAGTCTGTTTTGTGTTATTTGATTTCAATATGTGTGAAGATATGGACAGCTGTTTTGAAAAAAATGAGACTGTTGATTTCCTGTTTTGTTTTGAAGTCCTGTGTTGCTTGCATTGTTCTGTTCTGATCTGCTTTGTTTTGTTTTCTTTTCTTTTCTTTAAAAAAAGAAAAAGAAAAACAGACCCCGAGACCAATGGAATAGATTAGAAGATACAGCCACAAATACAAACACACTCAGCCACCTTATTTTCAACAAAGGGGCCAAACACGTTCACTAGAAGAAAGATAGCTTCTTTAATAAGTGGTGCTGGAAAAACTGGCTTTCCATATGCCAAAGACTAAAACTAGACCCATGTCTATCACTATTCATTAAACTAATGTCAAAATGGATCAAAGATCTAAATTTTAAAATAGAAACATAAATCTGCTGGAAGACAAAGTAGGTAGAAACCTTGAAGACATAGGTATAGGCAGAGAGTTCATGAACAAAAATCAAACTGCATGGGAAATACTTCACAGAATCAACAATTGGGATTTCGTCTTATTAAGAAGATTTTGCTTGTTAAAAGAAATCTCAAACAGAGTGAAAAGAAAACCTACAAATTGAGAAAATATCTTAGCCAACTGTCCCTCAGACAAAGGACTTCTATCTAGACCCTATAAAGAACTTGTTTAAAAAATCAGGTCCCCAAAATCCAAAGCCCCAATCCAAAAATGGGCATCTGAGATGAATACACACTTCTCAGATGAAGAAATACAAATTGCAAATAAATATATGAAAATACGTTAAGCATCATTAATCATTAGAGAAATGCAAATTAAAACAACACTGAGATTTCATCTCACTCCAGAAAGAATGACCAGGATCAGGAAATCAACAAATAACAAATGCTGGAGGGGCTTGGAGAAAAAGAACTCTTCTGCATTGTTGGTGGCAGTGTAGGCTGGTGCCACCACTGTGAAAATCAGTGTGGAGTTTCCTCAAAAACCTCTAATGAGAGGTTCCATTTGACCCAGCTATCCCACTACTAGGCATTTTCCCAGAAGAACTGAAAACATCATACCATAGTGATATATATGCACCCATGTTTACAGCAGCAAAATTTGTAATAGTCAAATCTTGGAAACTACCCAAACACCATTCGAGTGAGGAATGGATAAAAAAGATGTGTATATACAATGGAGTACTACTCAGCTATGAAGAAAGATTGTATTGAGGCTTTTATAAGTAAATGGATGTGACTTGAGACCATACTCATAAGTGAAATATATCAAATTCACATGTGTAAATACCATATTGTCTCCCTAGTGTAAGAAACTGAAAGAGCAAATAAGACCCAAAATCTAGAATAAATATTGTGTAATGGTAAGAAACTGCTCAAAGGGGAAAAGCAACTGGGATATGGGAAAGGAAGAAAGAAAGAAGGGAAAAGGAAAAAGACATAAATGTGTGTGTGCGTGCATGTGCGTGTGTCTGTATATACAGACACACACACATACATTAGATAGCTAAGATGACTGTACTACTAATTCTATTATTTCTTGGAAAAGAACAGTTAATACTCATATTACTAGATCAATTTTGCAGGTCTATATCTGGTAATCTAAGCAACCCTTTTGAAGGTAAGAATATGCAATATAACAACCATTGCTAAATTCCTATCATCTTGTTTTGAAAGCCTATATTGTTATCATTTTGAGTTTGTTGTTGTTGTCTCTTTTTCTTTTTGTTTTTCTTTTGTGTCTTTTTTCTCTCTTAAGTAAAAAAATTTTAAAAATGAAAAGCACAAAGTTTCAAAATAATATCTACAGTGCTTCCATGCCAACCACTTGCTATGTACACAGAATTAGGAAGATTTCTAATCCTCTCTGATTTCAATTTCCTCATATTTCACATGGAGGTCATAACATAGTTTTGAGGATAAAACAGACCCAAGAAACTCCTAGCACAGTGTATTTTATAAAGTAATTACCCCTAGATATGAATTCCACATATTCTTTGCCTCTATCTTTTGTTAACTTTTAATATCAAGTTCTAATAAAAGTTTCATTGAGCTTCATATTTGGAATGAATCATCCAAAAGATCATACATCATGATCCAGTATGCTTCATTTCAGGGATGCAAGGATGGTTCAACATATCCAAACCAATAACTGTAATACAACACATAAAGACAACAAAGGACAAAAATCACCTGATCATCTCAACCCAACATTCATTCATGAAAATACCCTAAAGAAAATAGATAACAGAAGGACCTTATATCAATCTGATAAAAACCATTTATGGCAAACCTACTGCCAAAATCCTATTAAATGAGGAACAACTCCACTCCTATCCAATGCAGTATTAGAAGCATTAGTGAAAGCCAAGTAGAAAAGAAAGAAAGAGAGAAAGAGAAAAAGAGAGAAAGAGAGAAAGAAAGAAAGAAAGAAAGTAAGGAAGCAAGCAAGCAAAAGCAAAAGCAAAAGCAAAAGCAAAGAAAAGATTATGTATAGGAAAAGACAAAGTCAAACTATCTTTACTTGCAGATAATATGATCCTTCACATAGAAAACCCCCAAAACTCCACCATGACTCTTAGAATTAATAACAAAATTCAGCAAGATACAAAATCAACACATAAAATCAGTACTGTTTCTATATACCAATAATGAACTCACTAAGAAAGAAATTTGGAAAAATTACATTTATATTAGCATCAAGTAAAATTAAATACTTAGGAGTTAACCAAACTAAAGAAGAAAAAATCTCTACAGTGAAAACTATAATACTCTGAAAAAGGCAACTGAACAGGAAACCAGAAAATGGAAAGACATCCTCTGTTCCTGGATATCCAGAACCAACATGGTCAAATAAGATTGATACACAGATTTAATTCAATCTCAATCAAAATACCAACAGCATTATTCACAGAACTGGAGAAAATAATCCTAAAATTCATATGGAACCAAGAGAAACCCAAAATATCAAAAGTAATAATGGGTAGCAAGAGCAAAGCAGAAATATCATAGTCTCAGACTTGAAATTATATTATAAAACTATGAGGTACTTGCGAAAAAACACATGTGGATCACTGGAAAAAACAGAGGATGCAGAAACAACCTCAAACACATTCAACTATTTAATCTTTGACAAAGAAGGCAAAAACATACACTGCAGAACAGATAATCTCTTTAATAAATGATGCTGGGAAAACTGGCTAGCCACATGCAGAAGAATGAATCCAAGCCCATCTCTCTCACTGTGTACTAAACTAATATCAAAATAAATCAAATATTTAAATGTTAAAACAGAAACATTTAATTGCTGAAAGATAGAATGGGTAAAATTTTAAAGTCATAGGCATAGGTAAAGAATTAATGACCATAACCCTGGCTGCATAGGAAATAGTACTAAGAATCATCAAATGGGATCATACCAAATTAAAAAGCTTATGCACGGAAAAAAGAAACAACCAACATAGAGAAGAGACTTCCAGAATGGGAAACATTTTGACAGCCATTGCCTGGACAAAAGACTAATATCTAGAATAAAAAAATAAAAAAATAAAAAAATAAAAAAAAACAAAACAAAAAAAAAAACACTAGACCTCTCAAAATAAGACTTAGTCAAAAAGTGGGCAAGTGAAATGAATAGATACTTCCCAGAAGAAGTACTAAATACACAGAGAAATCTTCCATATTACTGGCCATTAGAGAAATTCAGATTAAAACAACACTGAGATTTCATTTTATCCCATGAAGAAAGGCTATCATCAAGAAATCAAATAACAAACGCTGGTATGTCTGGAGGGTAAAACGGACCCCCTACATTGTCTCTGTGAATATAAACTAGTACAACCACTATGAAAATAAACATGAAAATTCTTCAGAAAATTAAAACAAAATTTCGTTTGGCCCAGTTATTCTGCTTCTAGGTATCCTCCTAAAAGAGTAAAAGACATCATACTACAGTGATACATGCATACCTGTGTTTATAACAGCACAATTCATAATAACTAAATTTTGTAAATGGCCTATGTATCCATCTACAGATGAATGGATAAAGAAGATGCGATATTTACACAAAATGGATTAGCACTATACCATAAAGAACGATAAACTTGAGTCAGGAAATGACGACACCTTAAGACCATAATGTTAAGTGAAATAAATCACACACATAAGCTAAAATATCATATCTTTTCACTTATATCAGAAACCCAAAATATAAATAAAGGACAAAATAAAAAGTAGATAAATGGAAGTAGATCTTAGTCAAATGAGAAGAGGATCAAGAGTTGAAGGGAGCAAAGTTGGAAAGGAGGGAAATTGGATTTTAAAAAAAAGAGTTAAAATGTGTTATGTATATGTACCAAAACTCCACAAGGAATATAATCAGTAGGTACCTTAAACACATATTAATAAAAATAATAAAAAGAGGTATTTGGTTCTTCAGTCAAAACTAATGTTTCTTTTATTTTAATGTATATACTACTTTGTTTCTGAGAGTTTTCACTGAAGGATTCTTACTACAGATAAATGGCCAACTCCCTACTAGGTAATGTTTGTGTAGCAGTAAAGAGTAATCAGTTGTCAAAGAATAATTAATTACAACTGTGTCACAAAGTTTTGGACAAGAAAAATTCAATCTTTGAGTAAGTAATTGCAAAAGCAAAACTGTATCATCTACCGACATAGCTCAGCCTCAGGGGAACAAAACCAAATGATTATGACCACTTCTAGACATCTCACTAAGAAATCTGGTTTTCTGGGTTCTTTTTGTTATTGTCGAAAGTGAATAATACAAGACAACCAGGCAATCAAGTATAATGAGTTCAACTTATGGTGAAGCCAGTGAAATATGTGCAAAAACATATTTTAAAATGCAAATCTACTGTGAAAAAATGTAAGAAAGATTAACTGATCTTGAAGTTGCTCTGATGGAGTAATAGCTCATGGACATGATGGGTCTCAGAATAGATTAGTTATTATTTTGTCACAATGACTGATTAAATTGATGGAAAATGAAAGTAAAGGAGCCCAAAAGCCCAGTGATTAAACATGTGAACATTTGATAATTAATGATATAGACTAAAGTAAATAAATATTCATGGAGAAGATATCTCAAACGGAAGAGCTACTTTTTAAGTCTTCAAGAAGTCCAGCTACTTACATCGAAGTTCACAGACATGAGAAGCAACACAAGTACTCTGCACTACTAGAGCACCTTACAAGATTCATCTCTTTTGAAAAAGATTATTTTAATAAACCCTAAATCTGAGATCATTTTTTGTTTGGTTCCCCTAAACCTCTCCTATCCAAAAGAAAACTCTATTTGAATAATCATGCTTTTTGTTTAATAGGTGATGTCTTAAATACAAATGCTTATATTCCCCTAATATGAATCTATGTTTTAAGAAATGCTTGTTCTCATATCAAGGAATTTCCAATTACCTTGTACACTTGCATACTTGGGAAATAATCAAATACTTCTTTTAATGAGATAGACAAAACTAAAAAATGTACCAGTGGCCAATACATATGTGAAAATTAGTCCTCATTTCCAGAAATAAAAATCTATTAAAACAAGTAGTTTACCTATCAACATTGCAAATATGTATTTTAGGATAAGATTTTTTGTTGATGAAGCTGTAGGAAAGTGGAAACTCTGTTCTGACAATATAAAGTGATGCAGAATTCTTGCAAAAAGGTTTTAAAGTGTGCATTCTTTTTCATTTTTTTCAAGAAATTATTTTTAGAAACTAACATGCAAAAAGGTTTACTTATAAGGAAAGTGCAGTAACTTAATTATATTTTGCCAAGACAATAATTTTTTTTAACTGGAAGGTTGAGAAAGATTTTAGTATTTTTAAATCTTATTTTAAAGAGAATAAAACAAAATGAAACAGAATAAAGCCAATCAAAACAAAACAAGAAGAGTGATACAGAACTTCAAAACAAGATAACAGAAATCAACAATGGCTACCATAATGCCTCATGTTATCTTCAAAATAGCTGCCCATACCACAAGACATAATAAAATCAAACAAAATAGCCGGGCGTGGTGGCGCACGCCTTTAATCCCAGCACTCGGGAGGCTGAGGTAGGCGGAGCGTTGTGGGTTCGAGGCCGGCTTGGGCTACAACGCGAGCACAAGGCCGGCCTGAGCTACATAGTGCGACCCTGCCTCAAAAAAAAACCAGGGCCGGGAGTTTGGCTCAGTGCCTTACGCGCTTGCCCTAGCAGGCGCGAGGTTGTGAGTTCAATCCCCGGTGCTGCAAAAAAAAATAAAAAATAAAAAATAAAAAAAATAAAATCAAACAAAATGGAATAGAATAAAACCAATCAAACTGAAACAATGAATGTGATACAGGACTTCAAAACAAGATAATAGGAAATAAAAGATGATACTATTTCTGTAGAATAAAAACTTGAAGGAGTTAGTGGGCTCCAAAATATATCATAGCTATTGTGAAGGTGAAAGGGTTAGAAATGTCTGAAAAGGAAAAGTGGTAGCCATTGTTAATTTCCAAATACCTTGTTTTGAAGTCCTGTATCATTTTCATTGTGTGGTTTGGTGTGGTGTTATTCTGTTTTGTTTTGTTAGATTTTACTATGTCTGATGGCCAGGCAATAATTTTTTTAAAATATTAACTACCCAATAATAGGGTATTGATTAAAGAAATTATAATAAAGTGATGGACCATTCAAATCCACTAAAATGATTTACTCTATTTTTGCTCTGAAAGTATATTCAGAGAATGTTAAGTGAATAAAAAAGTTATAAATAAAAACACCATATTTTTTCCCCAGACACACAATACTGAGATAATGATTTGTACACTAAGGACTTACCAAGAACTATGTATGGTTGTGTGTTTAGATTCTCTTTGCATTCTGTGATTTCTCAGCAATGAACATAAATTTTTTAATAAGTAAGAAAATTTAAATATTAATGTAGTTCATTATTCATAAGTTTACTTTGAATAAACCATGCATTTTTGGTGGGGTGTATAATCACTTTCAGAAGGGTGAAAACTGGTCTTTGGGAGTTTGTGGAAAATTGTATTTTATGTTTTGTTTTGTTTTGTTTTCAGGATGGTTGCAATTTTATTTTAAAGAGAATAAAACCAAACAAAATAAAACAGAATAAGGCCAATCCAAAAAAAAAACAGTAAAAGTGATACAGGACTTCAAAACAAGATAACAGGAAGTCAACAATGGTTACCACAATATATCTTGCTATCTTCAAAATAGCTGCCTATGCCATCAAATATAAAAAATTTTAAAAAAGAAAAAAACAACAATGAAATTGATACAGGACTTTAAAACACTATTATAGGGAATAAACAATGACTACCACCTTCAGAAGGAAATCCCCCATAGTTGCTATATTGCATACTGTTTTCCTCTAAATAGATACTCAAACTACCAGCTTTAAACCTGCAAAGTCAATCAAACAATAAAGGCATTAGGTTGATTTTCACTTCAGTGGCTATCATCTCAGCCTGTGTTTCTCTAAATCAGCCCATTGTTTATGGAGGCAGGGAAGGCAGCTGTCACTTCTTATCTCTCAGCCTGTGTGCCAGCTGGCTCACAGGAAGGTGTTGGCCTGGCACACAATCACCACTGGCTCACAGGAAGGTGTTGGCCTGGCACACAATCACCACTGGCTCACAGGAAGGGGTTGGCTTCTTCTTAGTTCTCTTCCTAAGATGCATGGCTGCCACTGGCTCACAGGAAGGGCTTGACTTCTTCTTAGTTCTCAGTGGAAAATTGTTTTATTTCTGTATTTGATTTCATGTAGGAGAAAGGGAAAAAATTGGGGGACCAGAAGCCTAAAAATAAGTTCCTTAGGGGGCAAAAGTGAAAACAAGGATTGAGAAACACTAAAGCAGATCAAACTGAAACTTGGTTACCAAATTTCACTTAAATACAAAATCATAATTTATAACAGAACACAAAATCATTTTTCTAACATATTTTCTATGTTTACTTTCCTTTAAAAAAAGGTTAAGATTTCACTTATAAGAGAATACTCATACTTTTAACATACTTATTCTGATTTCAATGGGAGAAAGGTCACATCACTGACAGACCTTCATATCATACAGGTTCCTCTTGGCAGGTGAAGTCAGATATTTTACTTTAAAATGATGGCAC
Source organism: Dasyprocta punctata (assembly GCA_004363535.1). Classification (NCBI taxonomy): domain Eukaryota; kingdom Metazoa; phylum Chordata; class Mammalia; order Rodentia; family Dasyproctidae; genus Dasyprocta; species Dasyprocta punctata. Next base: position 58,585 of record RJWM01000334.1, read on the forward strand.
TCTCAGGCATCTTCTCCAAAAATTTGATTTCTTTTTTTAAAGGGTAATAAAAGAATTTATGTAACAGAATTATGTAACTAGTAACACATGGGCCCAGTACAAATACTCATGATTTTTCACATCAGTATAATAATCCCTGGGAAATCTTTACAATATATTCACTAATGGGCCATCTGCTTTCTAATTTTTATTAACTGGCTAGTGTTTTCTGTGAAAAAGAATTATTATTAGGTAACTATTTGAAAAAAACAGTATTTTATATTTGTCATTGCAGCAAAGAGATCAGTAGAGGTAACACGAACTCAGAATTGGGTCATACTTTTAAGAGGCTTGAACATTCTAGTTTTTAAAATTTAGTCAGTGTTTCTTATTTTAACTTTCTGAAAGGAATCTTGCAAAATACAATGTTTGTAAAGCTTCATTTACTCTTTTCTTGCACCTACCAATTCCCAGCTACAAGTTCACATGTTTTCCAAGATGGAATAGTCATAAATGTTAGAATCATCAATCAAACTTCTAGAAGTAATAACCAAATTAAGTAATGTTGCTGGATACAAGGTGAACACTCAAAAATCAATAGCATTCCTGTACACAAACAACAAAGTCACTGAGAGAGAAACAAGGGAAAACACACCCTTCACTATAACATCCAAAAAAATGAAATACTTAGGAATCAATCTAACAAAGTAAGTAAAAGATCTATACAGTGAAAATTATATTACTCTGAAGAAGGAAATTGAAGATTTCAGAAAATGGAAAGATATTCCTTGTTCACGGATAGGAAGAACAAACATTGTGAAAATGGCCATTCTCCCAAAATTATTACACAGATTCAATGCAATCACAATCAAAATACCACTTGCCTACCTCACAGAACTAGAGAAAGCACTCCTGAAATTCATCTGGAACCAGAAAAGACCTAGAATAGCAAAGGCAATTCTGGGCAACAAAGGGAAGGCAGGAGGCATCACAATCCCTGACTTGAAACTATACTACAAAGCTACTGTGATAAAATCAGCATGGTACTGGAATCAAAACAGACCTGAAGATCAATGGAAAAGATTAGAAAATACAGCCACAACTACAAATACACTTAGCTACCTCATCTTTGACAAAGGGGCCAAACAAGTACTTTGGAAGAAAGGTAGCCTCTTTAACAAATGGTGCTGGAAAAACTGGCTTTCCATGTCTATCACCATGCACTAAAATAAAGTCAAAATGGATCAAAGATCTGAATATTAAAACAGAGACACTAAACTTACTAGAAGACAGAGTAGGTAAAAATCTTGATGATATAGAAGTAGGCAGAGTTCATGAACAAAAATCAAATTGCCCAGGAAACACTTCCCAGAATCAACACCTGGGATCTCATCCTACTAAAAAATTTTTGCATGTCAAAGGAAATCTCCAACAGAGTGAAAAGAAAACCCACCAACTGGGAAAATATCTTAGCCAATTGTCCATCAGACACAGGACTTCTATCTAAAACATATAAAGAATTAAAAGAAGTCAGGCCCCTAAAATTCAAGGACCCAATCCAAAAATGGGCATCTGAGATGAATACACACTTCTTAGAGAAAGAAATACAAGTGGTAAATGAATATATGAAAAAATGTTCAACATTAATGGTCATTCGGAAAATGCAAATTAAAACAACGCTGAGATTCCATCTCACTCCAGAAAGAATGGCCAAGATTAAAAAATCAACCAACAACAAATGCTGGAGGGGCTGTGGGGAAAAAGGAACTCTTCTCCACTGTTGGTGGGAGTGTAGACTGGTGCAACTAGTGTGGAAGTCAGTGTGGAGATTCCTCAAGAAGCTAGGATTAGAGATCCCATTCAACCCAGCTATCCCTCTTCTGGGCATTTTCCCAGAAGAACTGAAAACATCATACCACAGTGATATCTGTGTGCCCATGTTTATAGCAACACAATTTGTAATAGCCAGACCTTGGAAACAACTCAAGTGCCCATCAATCAAAGAATGGATAAAAAAGATGTGGTATTTTTATACAATGGAGTACTACTCAGCTATTAAGAAAGATTGCATTGAGACTTTTATAAGTAAATAGCACGACTTGAGATCATACTCATAAGTGAGATAAATCAAACCCACATGTGTAAATACCATATTGTCTCCCTAGTGTAAGAAACTGAAAAAGTATATATGATCCAAAATCTATAATAAATACTATGTAAGGGTAGAAAGCAGCTCAAAGAGCAAAAGTAATTGGGAAGGGAAAAGGGGGAAAGAGGGAAGGGAAAAGGAAAAGATATAAATCTGTATATATATATATATATATATATATATATGTAAGATAACTAAAATGAACATACTGCTGAATGTATTAGTTATTGGGAAAGAACAGTTAATACTCATATGATTAGATCAATTTACATGTCTATATCTGTTAATGTAAACAACCATTTTGAAGATAGCGATACACAATACTGCAACCATTGTCAAGTTTCTATCATCCTGTTTTGTAAACCTATGTTACTGTTGTGCATTTACTATAGTCGTTTGTTTGTCTCTTTTGCTTTTTGTCTTTCTTATATGTGTCTTTTTTTCTCTTAAAAAAAAAAAGAATCATCAATCAACACCAGGCAATATACATTCAAATATCACAGTACTGAGAATTACTTTTGCAATTCCTACTTTAGAGGAGTAAGACAATTTTGTCATAACCACGTGATTCATAAAAAGATGCAAAAATGAACTATGATTCTGGAGTAGGATCTCAGCAAGGAATAACATGCATGTCTTAGGAAATCACAGAGATTAACAAGCAAATATGAGCTCTTTCAAGGGTCGCTCTACTCCTACTGAGCTGACCCTTATCAGTTAAATAACACAGTTAGCAAATTTGATTCCACTGACTTTTAGAAGACTGACATGAAAAGGTGTTAAAGACTCCCAAGCAGTATTTAGGATCACTGTGTGTGCTGCTGATAGCATAGTTCTATAAATAATCAATGCCTCACAAAAAAGTACATTTTAGGTAGTTTTGTTAGCAAGATAAACTCTCCCTAAACATCCCTTTAAGAAGGGTTGCTTAACAACAAGCATTATAAGTGCATAAGTCCAAAATAACCCACATATTACAAGCACCTTCTTTTTCTGTATTTATTTTTATTTTTATTATTTTTTTGAAACAGGGTCTCACTCCATCGTTTAGGTTGACCTTGAACTCACTTTGTAGCCCAGGCTGGCTTTGAACTCAAAGTGATTCTCTTGCCTCAGCCTTTTGAGTGCTAGGATTACAATCACGCACCACCACGCCCAGCAAGTATTTATTTTAAATTTTCTTTACTTTAGCTGTATGAATCAGATATGTGTGGTGTTTTTCAACCTAGGTAATACAGCAACAATATCTGATTGCTGTGATATTTAATTACCTGTAGCCACTTTCACTGATGATGATCATATAGTCTTGATCATTCATTCTCTTTTTGCTACCCTTTGAACTTTCAAAACTACTGTACAGTAGTCCCCCTTATCTGAGATTTTGCTTCCTGAAGTTTTACTTAGCTGTAGTCAACCAAGGTTAAAAAAGTCTGAATGGAAAATTCCAGGCATAAAAGCAATTCATTTGTACTACTAAATAACTTTTATTACATTATACTTGTCATATTCTGATTTATTATTATTGTGGTTTGTCTTTACCTGCGCCCTAATTTATATATTAAGCTTTATCACAGAATATATATATATATATATATAAAATATATATGTATATATGAAAAAATATAGTATATGTAGGGTTCAGTACTATCCAAGGTTTCAAGCATCCACTCAGGGTGTTGGAACTTCTTCCCCATGGATAAGAAAGAGCTACTCCAATTGCATTATGGTGGTTACCCCTTGGTGACTTCTGATCAGAATAGGGGAACAAGATGTGAACCTGGATCCTAACACCAGTTTCTGATTACTGCCCTGGTGCATCCACCACTGCCTTTACCTTGGATCTCTAAATGTAAAGATCCAAACAACTAAAGCTTTTTAATGCTATTTACTATCCTCTGAAAACTCTCAAAAAGACATGATTTAAAAGAAGTTATTCTCTTGAAGAAAAAGTCAAGGGATTAGTGGAAAATGTTCCCCTAACAAGCTGTAAATCTGTACTTAATTTCAGGATTTCTATTATCTGAGTCATAAAATGGCTATACCAAAAAACTCCAATTGCTGAAGAAATAGCACACATTTACATTTTAGCACATTCTTATTTACCTTTATAATCTGCCCCTAACTGAGCTAGTGTCAAATGGAGTATGAGGTAATGTTTGCACCTAGTCAACAGTCTCAATTCCAGCCATGTGTAATAAATTTTTAAAGGCTAAATGCTGGTGCTGAATACACACCTGGAGTTTGAAATAAGTTATTGTGCTGCAATTCCATACTCCCAGGATTTGCTAACTTGAGTAAAAGGTGAGAACTCACCTGAAAACCCAAATTCTGCAAGGATACGGAGCAGAACTTTAAAGAAGTCTCCTTACCTAACTTCTTTAAATTCAACATAATTTTAAATTGGGCATACGTCTTTGACAAAGACAGTTTCAGAAAATTGGAAAGACTTAAAGACACTGACTTATATGATGATAGTTATCTTCTGGATTATTCTTACATTCTGGAATTTGTTTACACTGAGTTTTCCTCATCTATGCCCTCTGCTTCTACTTGGTGATGTACTCAAGATTACTGACTTTGTGTGTCTTTTCCAGAAGTCCTAGATTTCCACCATGTGGATAACTTAACTGAAGGTATGGACCAGGAGAGAGCTAGTACCTAGATTTCAAAGACAACTGCCACTGGACAATGAAATAAAAGTGTTTCATCTAACACCCAACTTACCCTAAGCAGATGCACTTGGAATATTGAACTGCCATTGTAATATTCCTTAAATCATATTCCTGAAAATCTTTCTGTACTCATGAACTGGGCCTTCAAGCAATATCCAAGGATCAAGAAAACTACAAACAAATGATTGAATTGTAAGTGATCTGCTTCCATACACACCTCAATTAACTTTGAATTTCCTTCATTTATCAAAGAATTTCAGGATAATAAAATCATTTGTTATTCTTGACCATTCAGTATGTGTCTTTGTCATTGTAAAAATCATGGGAACAATGCTCCAAGGCCTAGATTCTGATTTATCACTGCCAACACGTTTCATATTTACCAGACCTAAGTTCATCAGTTTCCTCCTGTATGAAGAGGTTGGTATCTGTGATTCACATTAATAAAAAACCCAGAAGTTGTTCTTTAAGGAAATTATTTTAAAAATCATAAATATATATATATATATATATATATATATATCAGAATCTAGCTGAATCTCATTTTGCTTATTTATAAAATGAAGGTACAAGTGTAGATGACCTCTGAGCTTACTTCTCATGTGATGTTCAGAGATTGTGAAGGTCCATATACAACTATGTGTTTGATGCAAAATTGACCAAATAAAAAATCCTTTAAACTAACTTGTACCTCCTCAAACTCACATGGAAAAATGTTTTTGCATTTTTGAACCCATTTCCTCCTTGTCTTATATGCTGAGGCTAATTCTTTTTTTTTTTAACAGAAGAAAAGTAAGAAATTAAAGTAAAACAATTTCACAACCAGCCAATAGGAGAGTAACAATAATCAGCACATTCCATATTGTTATATTCACAGCAGTTGTTTATGGTATAAGATATAGACATGAAACACTGTCCAGGCTAATTCTTAATTTAGATGTTAGCTCGAGTACCTCTGTGTGTAGTGCTCAGAGATATAAAGTGTTTTTCAAAATTTTATTTTCTCTGTGATTAAATCAGCCTATTTAAAGTTTGTGATGTGAAGTCAAAGAAACACTGCTGTGATGACTTTAAATGGTATTCTTAGCTATCTAGTGTTAATGTTCTAACTTTTAAGGTTTTAGCATTTGAAAAACATTTCAGTTATGGAAAGCATGTAAGAAGCTCCTGTGATCAATATAATGAGAGCATCATTTGATTCAAAACTTTCATTAAACTTCAATTACTCAGAAAAAGAGATACCAGGGTGAATGTCAGGAAAGACCTAAAATAATAAATTGTGCCTTAATCAATTACACAATTCAGTGAGTGATAAAATAGGAGCAACTAACTGATTTCTATTTTTCTCATTTTTTAAATTTTATTTTATGGACAAAAGTAGAACAAAATTTCATAACAATAATAGGAGAATAACAATAGTTAATGCACTTCGTATTGATATCTCTAAAGTAGTCGCTCAGGGTATAAAATATGGGCATAAAAATTTCTCCACTTGATATTGGCACAAATCTTCCTTTTTAATGGACTAAGTGGTGATAATAGTACAACTGACTTGCATTTTTTTTTCTACTGTACTTTCCAATTTCACCCATCCTAGTTCCTTTTTCCTTTTGAGTAATTTCTTCCCATTTCACAATAACTACTGTACATTTTATATTTTATTTACTCTTTCAGTTTCTCACACCAGGGAGGTAATACAATGTTTACACGAGTCTGATTTATTTCACTTATGAGTATGATCACAAATTGCATTCATTTACATATAAAAGTCTCAAGTTAATCCTTTTTATGGCTCAGTAGTACTCCACAGTATAAAAATACCACCCCATTTTTATCCATTCCACAGTTGATGGGCATTTGGGATGCTTCCAAGATTTAGCTATTACAAATTGTGCTGCTACAAACATAGGTGTGTATATATTACTGTGGTAAGATATTCTTAATTCTTCTGGGAAGATACCCAGAAGGGGAATAGCTGGGTCAAATGAGACCTCTAACCTTAGGTTTTTGAGGAATCTCCACAGATTTCCACAGTGGTTGCACCAGTCTACACTTCTGTCAACAATGGAGAAAGGTTCCTCTTTCCCCACAGTCCTGCCAGCATTTGTTATTGGTTGATTTCTTCATGATAGTCATTCTTTCAAGAGTGAGATGGAATTTCAAAGTTGTTTTAATTTTTATCTCTCAAATGACCAGTGATGTTGAACATTTTTTCATATATTTATTTGCCATTTGTATTTCTTCATCTGAGAAGTGTGTATTCATCTCAGATACCCATTTTTGGATTGGGCCTTTGAATTTGGGGGGTCTGATGTTTTTGATTCTTTATATGCTCTAGGTAGAAGTCCTTTGTTTGAGGGACAAATAGCTAAATTTTTTTCCCATTCTGTGGGTTTTCTTTTCACTCTGTTGGTGATTTCTTTTGCTGTGCAAAAGCTTTTTAGTCAGATGAGATCCAAGTTGTCAATTCTTTGAATTATTTCCTGTGAAGTCTAAGTTTTGTTTATGAACTCTCTACTACACCTATGTCTTCAAGATTTTACCTACTTTGTCTTCCAATAGATTCAGTGTTTCTGTTAATATTTATATCTTTGATCCATTTTGACTTTAGTTCAGTGCATAGGGATAGACATGGTAAAAAGACACAGAAGCAAAATGCAATCTCAGACCTCTAGTCACCCAGAACAAGTCCAGCAGACATCAAGATAGAGGTAAATGGAAGACACACACCTGAAATTTCTGAAATGATAGCAGTCCAAGTAAAGAAACAAATTCATGAGGCTACAGAGGAAATCAGATCAGAAATAATATCTCACGTAAAAAAAGAATGTCAACATTCATAAAGGAATTGCTCAGCAAATCTAGAGTAGAGATAGATTTAAAAAATGATGATAGGGAGCAGATGGAAATCATGAATAATCAATATAGGAAAGAAATATAATGCATGAAAAGGATTAAAAAAGATATACAGGAAATTCAAAATACCACAGAAAGCTGGAAAACCACTTGAATGAACCTGAAGACACACTTTCAGACTTTGAAGACAAAATCAAGGCTAGCAATCATGAAAGGAATGAAAGATCTCTTGAAAATAACAAAGAATAAAGAAATAATAATTCAACAGTTGCAAGACAATGCAAAGAAAAATAATATAAGCCTAACTGGTGTCAATGAAAAAGCAACAGTCAACACAAATGACATAAACAATGCTATTTCTCATTTTTAAGTAGGAAAGAAATACACATGCTGGCCTTTTCCCTTGTGTTAGGCACTATTCTACTATCATAACTAAAATGGCTTATGGCAACAATTATTATTCCCATATTATAAAATAAGCAACTTGGTTTTGTGAATGTAAGTGAAATTCCAAATTAAAAAAGTACATGAGGATAATGTTAGCATTCTGATCCAGTCTCCAAACTCATAACAGTAAGGAATAGCCTAGTCAGAACTAGAGTATATACAACAATTTATTTAAAAGGAAGGAGGAGTTGAAATTATCTGAAAATATCTACCTGCCATAAAAGAATAGGTGTATTTCTCAGAAACTTATAGGAACATTCTAAATAACAATTTGATAAGTTGTCCGAAAGTTATTAACTCACAGAGAGAGGTTTCTACTTTAAAAGTTAAATTTTTCTGGAAAAACAGTCATATATATACCTAAATGTAAAAACTCAAGTATGTTTCTCATAATAATGTTTTGTATATTTAAAAACTTTAGAAATAATTTATCAATTGTGTACTGTTCATATAAACTTTTACAAAATTCCCATAGTGGGAATATGAAAATAATACTAAATCCACATGAAAATTTGTGAGAAAAAAATGTCCAAAAGAAAACAAACAAAAGAGTGAATATGTCTTTAAAATGGCACATGTAGAATCCCGTAAGTCAATCAAACACTAATAGATAACAGAGAAGCAATAATAATAGCCCAATCAATCAGTCAATCACTGAGAAGGGCAAGTCATGCTGCACCGTGAGCGTGGGGATTGTGTCCCTTCATTCCTCACATCATCTTCTACTGTGAACGGTGCATCACTTTTTATAACTAAGAGAAGCAGCTATTTTAATTTTGAAAAAGAAAAAGAAAAATCACAGAATCTGAACTTGCCAAAGTAAGTTTTTGGTACACTTGAGGATAATTCTTAAACATGAAAGAATGACCAACTGCAGCTACTTTAAAAATAGCATTCAATTAACTAAAATTAGAAATTAGAATTTGGAATTTTCCTGGTGCATGTAAATTACAAACTCTTTATGAACTAAGCAATTTATTTTTAAAGTCATCTTAAAGTCGAATTTGATGAATATTTGGTCTTATTTACAAAATTAAATAATTAAATCTCTCTAAACATTTCAAAATACATTTAAAAATTTAACATGAGAATTTAAAAATGTAAATTCAAAACCCTAATGAAAAAGAAATACTCCTGAGTTGCTGACCCAAAGAAATCTGACAAATTAGATATAAATGTGGTCCCTTCAAATTCTTTCAATTTCTTATTCTCTCTATAAATATAATTAAAATGTCTTACAAAAAAATTTAAAAATCCCAAACTTTAATTACATATTTTAAATTGAACCACAAGGTTGATAAATCATATAAAAACAAATTATTTTAAATAATAACAAAAACTTTTAAAATTAAGCATAGAATTCATTTTCAAATTCAATGCAAAATTTTAATGAAACATTTATTTTTATTTATTTTTATTGTTATATTTAATACTAAAATATCAAGGGTTAAAGAACACATCAGAAGAAAGTAGTGAATCCTGGCTACACACTAAAATCACCTAAAATTCCCTTTTTTTTTTTTTTTTTTTTTTTTTTTTTTTTTTTTTTTTTTTTTTTTTTTTTTTTTGGTTCTTGGTTTTGTTTCGTTTTGGTGGGGAGTACCAGGGATTGAAACCCTAGTTTTTGCACTAAGTGACATCTCAATCATTTTTTTAAACTTCTTATTTTGAGACAGTCTTGCTAAGCTGCTAAATTAGGCTCTCACTGACAATCATCCTGCCTAAGCCTCCCACAGAGATGGGGTTACAGGCATGTGGAAGCACATTGGGCTCTAAAATTCCTTAAAAGTTACATGGCTAGGAAAAGGGTGACACCAATACCTAGTCCCGAACTAATCAACTTAACTCAGAATCTGGAGATGATATTTTCCCTAAAAGCTCTTAAAGTGGTAATAAAACGAAGCCAGGGTTAAGAACTTCTGCTCTAAGGAAACAATACCATCCCAAGAAAGAACTGGCTTTACTACAAGGGTTACCAAGATAAATGGTGAGTTTTTAAATTGTAACAAATTTATTATAGTAAAAGACATATGACCATTAAACTCCTTCAAAATATTCATCCTCACTTTGAACACACTTATGCCTTAGTTCTTGCCACTTTCTGGAGTAGTACTGAAAGTCTTCTTTCGTGAGAGTCTTTAAGAGCTGTGGTCAAAATTACAGTAAATGCTGCTGCCAAGTACTATATAAAGAAAAGGTAGGCCTATAAAAGTATTGCGATCTGATCTCATCCCCTTAATCACTAGATTGGGTACGATGTGACTTCTGGCTCATCTCCAAAGTCAAAACGACCAAGAAATGTAAATGTCTGGCTTCAGTATATCAAAGTAGCCACAACAACTCAACTAAAGACATTCACGAAAAAACTTTCAGAACTGTTGGAGAAAGTAGCAAGAACAATGGGATAAGTATGTGCAAAGCGAGGGGAAGTATTTGAGGGGGACTAATAACAATTTGTCTTTCACTGTAATACATTTTTAGTTTAAGGGTTCACCATATTATCCAATCATATCTCATATTTCATGGAAAGCAGTAACAACCTAAGACCACTTGCTTATGTTCATGGACTTTTGGAGGCTGGCCATGAGATTAAATGATTCTTTTGAAACTTAAATGAGTCCCTTAAAAATATCTCATTCCTACAAATGCAGGCAGGCTAAACATTAACTGATTCTGCACTTAAATTGAGCATAGATGTCTTTGAGAAATGAAAGGATACCATGAAAGATGATTAAGACAAAGAAAAGATAAAAGAGAGCTGGGGGGGTGTCGGTGGTGCATGTTTGTCTGTCCCAATTACTTGGAAAGCAGACACAGAGAAACACTTCAGCCCACACTTTAAAAACCAGCCTGGGCAATAAAGTGAGTCCCCATTAAGAGATTAAAACCAAAAAAGCTGAAGGAGTTCACCACCACTAGGCCTGCCTGAAAAGAAATGTTAAAGAAAGTTCTTCATTCTATAATGAAAGGATCTGAATTAGCAACAACCAAAATCATAAGAAAGTAATAAAATTCCTGGTAATGATAAGTACACAGTTAAATTCAGAGGCTATAATACTGCAATGATAATATGAAAATAATTTCTAACTCTAATATAAATTTTAAGAGATAACAGTATTAAAAACTACAGCTAATTATTTTTAGCGGATACATAATACAAAAGATGTAAATTATGACATCAAAAATAAAATTGGAGGAATATAAGAGTATACTTTTTGAGGCAAAAAAAAAGAGTATACTTTTTGGTAAATGATCAAAGTTAATTTCTTAACATAAAACAGATTGCTGTAAGATAGTGGTATAAAACCCCATGGTAACCACAAAGCAAAAGCCTATAGTAGATGCACAAGAGAAAAGAGAAAGAAATCAAAGCATGCTGCTACAAAAAAAAATTATCAAATCATAACAAAGACAGAAAGAGAAGAAGAAATTAACAAAGGAATAAAAACAATCAGAAAAGATTTGGCAAGATTATAATGGTAAGTGCTTACTTATCAATAATGACTTTACATTTAAGTAGATTAAATCATCCAATTAAAAGACACAGGGTGGTTGAATGCATAAATAAACAAGACTGAACTAGATGTTACCTATAATAGACTTTCTTCAGCTTTAAGAAAACAGTTAAATTCAGAATAATCTAATACTGGACTTCTATGGTGATGTGGAAATGGTGATATATGAAAGTAAGGGATAGAGAAAGGTGTTCAATACCAAAGAAATCAAAAGGGGTATAGCATATTTATATCAGACAAAATATAATTTAAGTAAAAATCTGTAACAAGAGACAAATTGGCAATTATCTATATATGCATTCAATATCAGAACATGTAAATATATAAAGCAAAATCAATAAAATTAAAGGGGAAAATATATCAGCAATACAATAATGGTAGAAGATTTTAATACCTCATTTTGAGCAAATCTTTCAAACAGAAAATCAACTAGGAAGCATTGGTTTAAAATTATATTTCAGATCAAATGAACCTGAATGACGTATAGAGAGCATTCTATCCAACAGCAGGAGACACATTGTTTTTTAAGTGTACACAAAGAATTTTCCAGAATAGATCATATCTTAGCTCCACATGCATTTATTTAACAAATTGAGAAGATTTAAATTATACTAACATCTTTCCCAACCACAAGGGTACGAAAGTAGAAATCAACAATGGGAGGAAAGCTGGAAATTTCCTAAAAATATGCAAATTAAATTCAATCCAAAATGAACAATGAGGCAGAGAAGAAAGTCAAGAAGGAAATTCAAAAACACCTCGAGGCAAACAAAAATGAAATGATAGCATATCCAAGCCTATGAAATATGACAAAAGCTAAGAAGAAAATTTGTAGCACTAAACACCTACATTAAGAAAAAAGAAAGCTCTCAAATAAACAACCTAACTTTATACCTCAAGGAACTATAAAAAATACAGCCTAAAGTTGCAAAAGAAAGAAAATAATAAAAATGAAGCAGAAATAAATGAAATAGAGACTAGAAAAACACTTTAAAAGATCAATGAAGCCAAGTTGATTTTTGGTAAAGGTAGAAAAAACTGACAAATCTTTGGTAGACTAAGAAAAATAAAAGATTCACAATCATAAATGAAAGAGAAAGCACTATAACTAATAACCCAGAAATACAAAGGACCATAAGAGGCTACTATTGACAATTACATGTGAACAAATGGATAATCTATAAGAAACATTAAAATTCCTTGCAATATACAACTGAGACTAAGTCATGAAAAAGTAGATCATCTTAACAGATCAACAAGGAATAAGGAGATTGAATCAGTAAAAAGAATATTCCAATAAAGGACAGTGTAGAACCAAATGGCTTCACTTAGGAAACCTAACAAACATTTAAAGTTTAAGCATTTAAATCTTTCTCAAACTCTACCTACATATAATGAAGAGGAAGTGTATTAGTCTGTTTTTTGTTGCTACAAGAAAGTACATGAGGTGGAATACTTCAAACAGAAAAGTTTATTTAGCTCACAGTTCTGTAGGTTCAAGAACTCTGTGTCACAACATGACAGAGAAGCAGAAGGGAACCTAACTGTGTGCAGAAGAAATCAGATGGCAAGACAGGAACCAATGGGCCAGAGAGAGGGCTAGCTTGCTCTTAAAAACAAACAAACTCTTCTTCCAGGGAACTGACTTTAGTGAAAACTATATTAATTCCCTTCAAAGGCTGTGCCCTTCTGACCTAATTACCTTCTACTAAGCCTCACCTCCTAAAGACTCTACCATCTCGACACAACCACTATGGGGACCATGTTGCAGCACTTAAAATTGTGGGGCACATATTCAAACTATAGTAGCGGGGAACACTGTGAAACTCATTTACAAGGTCAGCATTTCTGAAACCAGAGTTAGCCAAGGACATTACAAGGAAAAGAATTATAGATAAATATCCCTGATACATATAGATGTAGAAGTCCTCAAAAAAATACTTGCAGACCAAATTTAGTCACATATTAGACAGATAATAAGTAGTGACATGTAGGATTTACCCTATTTCAGTATACTGTATGCTAACTATTAAATATAATATGCCACATTAACACAAATGTCATGTTAATAGATGGAAAAAACATCCAACAAAATTTAACATCCTGTCATGATAAAAAAAAGTTCCAATAAATTACTTTATAGAAAGAATACACCTCAGCATAATAAAGTATATATACATCATACTCAATGGTGAAAACCTGAAAGCTTTACATTTAGAATTAGGAAGAAGATAAGGAAGTCTATGCTTGCAACTTCTATTCAGTGCAGTATCGAAAGTCATAGCCAGAACAATTTGATGAAGACAACAAATAAAAGTTATTCAAATCAGAGAGAAGTGAAATTGTCTCTGTTTGCATATGGCATGATCTTATGTATAGCAGTAACAATAAACTATTCATAAAAGGCAATGAAACAATCCTATGTACAATTTCATCAATAAGAATACAATACTTAGGAATAAATTTAACCCATAATGTTAAATATCTGTACAATGAAAACTATGAGATATTGATAAAAATGAAAGATGACATTTTAATAAATGGAAATATATCTCATGTTCTTAGATTATAAGATTCAATATTGTCAAAATGCCTATATTAATCAAAAGGATATACAGATTCAATGGCATCTCAATGAAAATTTTAATATCTTGGGTTTTTTTTTTTACAGAACTAGAAACAGTAATGCTAAATTCATATGGAACCACAAAAGATCCCCAACTAACCAAAGCAATATTGAGCAAGTAGAACAAAACCAGAGCCATCACACTTAATAATGTCAAATTAGCCTAAAACTCTGGAATAACCAAAACAGTTATGGTACTGGAATAGATAAAATCACCATGGGAATCAAATAGAGAGCATGGATAAAAATTCACATACACACATCAACAGATCTTCAATAAGGGTGCAAAAAATATACTAAAGGAAAATAGCTGTTACTTCAATAAATGATGGTAGAAAAACTGGATATCTACATACAAAAGAATGAATGTGACTCTTACAGTATACAGCAAAATCGACCCAAAATGAATTAAGAACTTAAATAGCAGAGCTAAAACTCTACAATTCCCAGAAGAAAATATCTTTCTAATGACACAAAAAGCAAAGGTAAAACAAAAGAAAAATTAAAAAGTGGGTCTACTACATCAAACAAAAAGTTTAATCATAGCAAAGAAATTAATGAAAGGGCTTACAGAATGAAAACTTACAGCATGGAAGAAGATATTTATAAACCATTTATCAGATAAGAAATTAGTATTCACTGCCAATTGCTCTTCTTTTTTTAGATTTTATACTCACAGGGTAATTTAGTTATCCTCCCTCTAAATTCATACGATGAAAACTAATTCCAAAATTAACTAAGTATTAAGAGCTGAGCTTTTGGGAAGTGACCAAGCTTTGTGCTCATTGGTGGAATTTATTTCCTTATAAAATAGGGAGCGTGTTTGCTCTTGTCCCACGTGAGAGCAAAATTAAAAGATGCCACCTATGAAGCAGAGTGTAAGCCCTCAGGATACTGTACATCTAATGGGAATTGATCTTGGACATCCCAATAACCAAAACTATGAGAAATAAATTGCTGTGGTTTATAAAATATGCAATTCATGATATTGAGATATACTAGTCAATATGTAAAACATAAAAGGATTTAAGATAACTCTGCAGCAGAAAAAAAAAGTACAATAAGCCAATTTTTACATGAACCAATGGCCTAAATGGACATTTTTCCATGGAAAACTTAAAAAGAAAAAAAGAAAAAGTACTCAACATTACTAATTCCTATAAAATTCAAGTCAATAACACAATGAAATATCATTTCATACCTGTTAGGATGGTTATCAAAAAGAGGAAAGGAAGTATTCACAAAGATACAGACAAAAAGGATCTATGTGCATTTGTGGTGGGAATTTAATTTAGCATAGCTATTATGAAAAAGAGTATGGAGGCTCCAGAAAAAAAATTAAAAATAACAACTACCATATGATCTAGTATTCTTACTTCTGGATATATACCCAAGGAAAATGAAATCACTATTCAAAAAATATACAGACATTTCCATGTTCACTGCATATTGTTCACAGCACTAAGACAAGAAAATAACCTGTGTACATCCCAGATGAATGTATGAAGATGTGATGTACATACATATATATGCATATATATGTATATGAATATTATTCAGCCTTAAAATAAGGAAATGTTGTCATTTTCAACAACACAGATGAACTTGGAAGACATTCTGCTAAATGAAATAAAGCAGGCACAGAAAGAGAAATACACACTACACTTATATTCAGAATCTAAACAAGTCACAGCTGTACAAGCAGAGAGTAGAGTGCTGGTTATCAGGAGTCATGTGGGTAGAGAATTAGAATGAGGTTAATTAAGCAGAAAAAAATTTCAGTTATAAGACATGTAAATTTGGGAGTGCCATTGTATAATGTAGTGACTATAGTTAATAATAATGTGTTGTTTACTTGTGAAATTACTAAGACAGGAAAACTCACAGTGTTTCACCAAACCATGTAAAAGGCAACTATGCGAGGTATAGATATATTAATAATCTCAATAGCAATAATATTTCAGAATATACATATATAAAATATTCCATTGTCCACTTTATACATAATTTTGTTTGCCAGTCATACCTCAATAAAGTTTGAAAAAAGTGAATAACAAGTAAATAAAAAATTTTATAATGAAGAGAAGAGATATGAAGGATATGAGGAGAAACTCTTATCTATACTGCCTAGAATTCCAGAAGAAAAATGCATATCAAATGTGCTTTAAATTGTCTTTTTTCCCTCATAAAATAACAAAAAGGATGATTTCCTCCTGACCAGTGGTCACATTTAAGCAGTTAAAATGTATCTGTGGATTAGCATATTCAAGTGTGCAGCAACAGAACCACTAAAACAGAACTAAAATCTACAAAGTAAAATTGAATAAAAGTTGCAGTTAAATTTCCAGAGCTATTTAAATTTGGCCACACTTTAAAAACAACTGTTGACATGGAAAAATTTACTTCCATAAACTCATATAAATGTTTACTTTTCTAGTAATAGCACAAGTATGTTTGTGGATTAAGGATTGTTCTCTCTTTTTCAATTTTATACTCATAGGTTAATTTGGTTATGTATCTACTGTAAGACTTCCAAGCCTCATAATTAACACTAACCATATATGTCCTAGATGTAAAAGCCCATTAAAAGTAGAGTTAATGGAGCATGGGTAGTTGTCAGGCACGTTCATGCTAAGTTGCCAAAACAAATTTAAGTCACGAAGCTACTTGCTAGTTTGAAGATCCTAAGGCATTTGCTCCTGTCAGATGAAAGAGGAAAGGATCTCTTTCTCAAAGTCAACAACCAGTTTCAGAAATTTGTCTTAATGCCCAAAGGACACTTAGCAGTGTGCTTGACTACAATTTCGGTGCCATTACTTCATGCCCCCACCCAAAATCTACTTTAAAAATGGTGCTCTGAGGGTATATTTTATTTTCTCACAGCTGACTGCCCTTCACAAAAAAGGCCACAGTCCAGATATCAAAGTTTTGGTGTACAAATAAAATGAGTCTAAAAAAATAAAATAAAATAAAATAAAATGAGTCTATATGTATGTTTGCAAATAGACCTATATGTAATAATAACCTAATTTACTAAACAGCAGATGTATATGGAAATGTTAAGGAAAAGATATATCATTTAAGGCATAGCATATCTAAAATTGTACACAAAGTTCAATTTAGCATTTTCTGTACTTCAACATCTATACTAGATATATTAGACTAGACTTCTACCTTAAAAATATAGTTTTTATAAATAATAAGAACAAATATCTATAAACGAGTGTTTAAGAACACAATGAATAGGAAATACATGTAAGTACTTTAGAGAACACACCACACTGATCACATTTTTTTTAACTTGTGCGTCTGATTTTTCACTTAGCATTATGGTCTCAAGGTGCATCCACTTACCTAAAAATGACTCAAGTTTATCTTTCTTTATGGCAGAGTAGTACTCTATTATATATAAATACCACACTTTCTTTACTCATGTATTTGTTATTATAACCATTTAATGGGAATGTTCTCAATTAATCAAGTGGATCAAAAATGAGATCCAGCAACACACTTCATGTAAGAAACACATTTAACTCAAAAAGAAATTCATAGACTGAAAGTCAAAAAGCAGAAAAGAATACCCCATGCAACAGAAACCTAGAAAAAAAACAGGGATAGCTATTATATTTTCAAAGTGGATTTCAAGCCAAGACTGATCAGAAGAGACAAAGAAGATTGCTATATACTTGTTAAGGGAACGATCCAAGAGAAAGAGATAACAATAGTAAATATATATATGCACCTAATACTGGTGCACCCAACTATATAAAACAAATACTAATGGATTTGAAAAATCAGATATGCACTAATTCATTCATAATGGGGGACCTCAATGCTCCACTGTCACAACTAGATCAACTAGGCAAAAAATCAACAAAGAGATATCAGAGCTAAAACAAACCTTGGAACAAAGAGACTTAGTGGCTATCTACAGAGTATTCCACCTGACAACAAAATACACATTCTTCTCATCAGCACATGGAACTTTCTCCAAAACAGACCATGTACTAACTCATATAACATGCTTAAATAAATGCAAAAGAATTGAAATTACCCCACACATAATATCAGAGCATAGTACAAAGAAATTGGAAATAAGTGACAAAAGAAACTATAAAAATACATAAACCTATAGAAAATAAATAATATGTCTCTGAACAACCAATGAGCCACAAATGAAATTAAAGAAGCAATTAGATAGCTTCTACACTTAAACAATAATGCCAATATGCCATACCAGGGCTTATGGGATACCATGAAAGCACTCCTATGAGGGAAATTTATAGCAGTTAGTTTCCATATAAAAAAACCAGAGCAAGTTCAAATAACTTAATGTTGAACCTCAAGGTTCTAGAAAAGGAAGAATCAATTAAACCCAACTACATACAAGGAAGGAAATTATAAAATACACATATTTTTTAGCTCTGTGGGAAAGTAAGAAGTTAAAAGGAAACAATAATACTGCACATGACCATAAATCCTACCAAAGGGTGTAGATTTACTGACTATGATTCCTTTTGCTTATTAGAGTATGGCCAGATGATGTGCCTAAAACCAGATATCTCTTGAAGGAAACGGCCACATCTGTATCAGAGCTTTATTCCTTGGAATGCAGTTTTATTTCCTATTCCATCATCTCACCACTGAAGAAGGATTAAACATTGCCCAAGAAATACTCTGTAATATCATACTTCCTTCCTATTTACTATCAAGCTACTTCTCCCTATAGCAGAGAGAAATAAGATTTTAACTACCAATCTTGTGAACACTCCATTTCCATGATATTTGTCTTTGATATTTATGTAGAGTTGATACCTTTGTGATGGTGGCTGTAAAAATCAGACTCAGTATATACACATAAAAGAAAATGGTATAAGTAACAAGTAACAAAATTCAATCAAGAGACAGTGTCTGAAGCTATTGGAGGAAATATGACTTTTAATTACATTAACCCTTAAAGAAGGATTCAAAAATGGTCCCCTAAAGAAAGACCTAGTGGAGGACATCAGAAAGATGTTATGAGTCAATGTAGTTAGTAACTAATATGAGAATTTTGAATAGAAAAAAATGGAATAAGAAGTCATACAAGAAGATGTATACAATGCTACATATTTTAAAATTTAGGTTTAAAACCCCTGTGAAGGATTTTTAATATGTTAGAAATCTTCCATAAAAATCTTTCAAAGTCGTGGTCCTCAAAACTCAGTCATGGATATTGATTTTAAAATGCATGATCTAGCTGGTATGTGATACAACCTTTCTCAATATCATGCTAAATTTTCTAAGAAGATGCAGGAATAGATAAATTCAAAATAGCTAGAAATATGGGAATAATATTTCCAGAATCTGGAAGAAAATTCTGCTAACTATGATTCCAATGGGACTAATTTAAGAATCAAGCATTGGTAGGCAATACCTACTTTACCAGCTGAAACAGAGCATAGTCATTAATCTGAATTAACATGGAGATAAAATTTTATCTGCTCCCATTTGCCTAACCTTTGGCTGGGAGCCTTAACTTCTGAACTAATGAGAAAATTGAGCAGCCATTCCTCCATAGCATAAGTAATATGAAATGCTCATCACAGTCTACATTCTATCCCTCAGTTCTTCTTCACTGATATTGACTTAGAAACTATACCACCAAGGGAAAAAATACAAACGGAGGAGGGGGGTGGAGCTCTGGCTAAAGAAGGGCAAGGTTTGCTAGAGGTATGGTACATTCTGGGAAGTATACACTACATACACAGAGATAGATGAGAACAGAGATAGGATGGGCTTGAGAAACTTGAAAAGAATGTGCACTAAAATTTGTAGTCTTTGATGTAGTCAGTTGATTCACTCAATAAAAGAAAATTACTTTTCAAATGACTAAAGAATGCAACAGACAAATAACTGTTCACCAAGACAGGAGGAAGAGCTGTATGTAGCAGATTTTGCTCTTCAACTGTAAAATAGAGAGTGAGACCTTACAGTTCATGACTGGACAGTGAGCAAGGCCAGGAGCAAACTCCACACCCTGTCTGTTGGCAAATACCAAGTTTGGATAGGTTTTTCATTATCCCATGGTGAATAAACAGGAAGGAAAAAAGTAGGTCAAAACAAGGGAAATTAGGTAACATTGAGGAAATGTACAAAGTATACATATTTATAAAATTTTTGCCCTAAGAGCCAAAAGAGTATTTCAGAAAACCAGCTGGTATTCTCAATAGGATACAAAAAAAAAAAGAAAGAAAGAAAAGGAAATAAAAACCCTATAAATCAGGAAGACAAATTTGTAAAAGGAAAGCAAAAAGTTGAAATAAACTCAGATCATGTAGGATGACAATGAAGGGAAAATCTAATTGTGTGTGTGTGTGTGTATATATATATATATATAAAATCTACATTGGAAACATCATCCTTTAATCTTCTCTGACATCTATAAAATTGAAACAATATTTTACGTAGTTGCTTTTCAGAATATGTGAAAGTGTGTGTAGTGTACCTACCTCACAGTGGCTGACGGATAAGGTAGTTATTACTACCCATTTTTAAACAGTTGTAGATATACTAAGCAATTTAGAGAGGAATCTAAACTAACATAAGATTAGTGATTCATGGCAGATTAGATCAGCAAAAAGATTTCAATGAGTTTTTTGATTTTTGTGGTTTTCTGTATCTGTTTTATTTTATAGAAAAAGTTTTAAATTAAGTAAATCTCTTCTATCAAAACATTGGGACATACTGACTATAATTATTCTTTCTTTGTGTCTCCTATGGATTTGTTCCCTTAAGCAAAAGTGGTGTCATGAGCTGTTCATTTTTAATTAGCACGTTTGTAATATATAATGTTTACGTTCATTGTGGGGAGCATTTATATGTAAATTCTTTTTTTCATCCCTTTTTTCTTCATCTCACTCTTCTCATTTATTAATATTCCAAAGGTTTCCTGGACCCAATTTAATCTCTATCTATTTCACAAGTTCTTCATGGACCTCAGAATTTCTAAAATGTTTGCTTCAAACTAGATTTGCAGTGAAGTAAAATAACAGTGATTTTTCTACTTTGATAGTCAGCAACAGGAGACAAATTTGCTTTTTTTTTCACTATTTCAAAATTTGGCGTGAGAAAAACAAAGTAGAGGACATAATTATTGAACAAGCAGTAGTCCCTGGCTGGTAGATGCAGTCATCAGGAAAGAAGTTTCTTGGCTATACTTGCAGATGTACGGTAAGATCACCCAGAAGGAAAAGATGTCTGAGAGTTTTGAATAGACCAGAGTTATCCAGCATTTCATTAGCCTGGAGGTCAGTCAACCACATGTACTTGGGTGGATACTTTTATGCCTCTGGGACCTGCACTCTTACAGAATCACTTACTCAAGCACTGCTGAATTTTCATTCTTAAAATAAACTCCATTTAACTATAAAACTTGTCAAAATCCTAAATACCTGAGTTTATCATATACAATGGGACTTTCTTCAAGTTTATAATAGTAATCTTTACTAGGGCTTAGTTGGTTTGGTTTGTCCTCTAATGATTGGATAAACTTAAAATTATAAGTGGTGTTATTGCTTTAATTTTTTAAAAATCAGTCTAAACTCAGAACATCAGTTAAAAATGAACATTGATAGGATGTATTTTTACTCTGTAATGCCAGAAAACCATTATTTAATCACTATGCATGCCTTTATTGTCTATAATAATTCATCAGTATTTAATATGAGTATATTCCTACAGATATAAAATATAAAAATGATAAATTCGGTTTAGATTATATTTATTCTTTTTGTAAAAATAAATAGTTCACTTTTACTCTGGCTTAAAACTATTTCTCTCATGAAATGTACACAATTAAAAAAATTAGGATTGTTCTAGTGAAATGTCCACCAAAAAATAGGTACAAAAGAAACAAAAATTTCCATGAGGTTGAAAAATTAGGTTTTGCTCTACACTTTGATTTCATGTAATTCCAAACTGTTCAGTATATGCCATCATCATTTTAAACAGGTCACACTGAAAAAACAGGTGAAGTGAAAGCTGAAATTTTGTTTTGGAGCAGAACAATCATCTCCTGAAAAGAAAGTCAGTGAGTACAAAATTTTAAGTAAACACTTTTTTTTTAGATTATTGTAGATTCACATATACAGTTACAAGAAGTGATGCAGAGATAACTCATGTACCCTTACCCAGTTCACCTTAATAGTAACATCTTTTAATTCTACCGTATGATATTATAAACAGAATATTGACATTGATACAATTCACCTATCTCACTCAGATTTCCGGTCTGTCTGTCTGTCTCTCTCTCTCTCTCTGTGTAGTTCTAGTAAAGGAGTTTTAAGGTCATAGGCAAAAATCTAGGAAAAGATCACGCATGAGTGACATAACTTATGAGTAAGACAGCAGCCATTTTTAACTGAAGTCACACAGAGCATGTGGCATTTACATTAGTGACCAACAAAATATGTTTATGACTCAGAAAGAGACCTGATAAACCTTGTAAACTTTCTTATCAATTCCCAAAGAGCAAGGTAGTTGAAGAACATGTTTTTCAGTTTTGTCTTTGTTTTTTAAGCCACGCTTTCTAAAGGCTTGCTTAACTTTTATGCTGTATACTCACAAAACAAAGAAATAATAATCTGAGGGACAAATCTATTAGGATGTCAAGGCACAATTAAATATCACTAAGGGAAACTGAAAAAAACCAGAGCCAGCATGGCTAGTCCAGCTATCAATAAAAGATTCCTTTCTTTAAAATTTGGCTTAGAAGTAGGAAAATGAGAAGACAGGGTTAGCATTCTATTATTCCTGGGAATCTTTCAACAATACAATTGAAGGAATCTATTAAAAACTTTTTTTTTTTAAGGCCAGAAGGATAAAGGGCCATTGCAATTGCAGTGTCCTTCAATTAGGATCCCTCTTTTGGATGACTTGATGTTACATAACAAAGTGACCTGTATGAAAAACAGGAAGCCCTGAGAACTTCTGGCCCCGGAAGTGGATGTCTGTTCCTCAGTCAACAGCATTGGAGACATCAGAGTATAAGACTTCCTGAAAATGCACCAGTATTTCTAGATTCCCTAATGTTTATAATACGGAATATTTTTCATATTCATTCTCAATTTGACAAGTACTGTTGTCAAATTTTATTACTTGAGCAGTCATTATCTTCAGTTTCTCAAGAAATATCTACTTGAATGACTACTAACCATGCTCTAATTTTCTCCTTAAAATTTCCTAATTCCCCCAGTATGACAGGTAACCTTCTTTACTGTCCAATGATGTTTAAAATTTCATCCATATAGACGAATAGGCAGATGAATAAACAGACATTATTTGCAGAATCTATGTACTGGTACATAGGTATTCATAGTACAATTTCTTATTCTTCTCCTAAATTTAAATTTTCTCAGAATACAATTTTTAAAAAACTTCAGCCTTAAAAATGGAATTGCAGAAAACTGAGCCAATTATCATAAAATCATAAATAACTTTAAATTGTTCAAATGAACCTCTTAGTAACATCAGCATTTTGCCAAAAGATAGCTAATTATACGTTTCAGTACCTTGAAGGTCAGGGGAAATCCTATTTCTTGAACCCTAGTCCTGATACAGAGTGACATCCTGAGAAGTAGTTTGATTAATATAGTTCCTTGTACCCCAGCAGACAATTACTATGAAGGGACTAGGCAACAAAGCTGTTTACTTAAAGCATGATGTCACTGTTCAACCATAGAATAACTACACGCTGTGCAAAATTGTCTTCAAAGGAAAAGAAATTGAACAGATAAGGGAAAATAGATGAAAACATTTGAAATTTGAAAATACAAAGTTATATCAGGAATCATAATTTTAAAACGTATTCTAGCAGGAAATGGTGTAACTGGTTCAAAGGATCAATACAAAGAGAAAGATAGCAGATCAAGAATTCAAAATTTCTGAACTTTAGCCTGGCTGGTGACACAGTCTTACATTTTTCTGTTGATCACAACTGCAACTATTAACAATTCAGAGAACATTCTCTAATCTCTGTCAGTTCATCAAAAAGAACAGTTTATGCTTTCGTTGTTTAATTGTTCGATCATTTTTTATGTCTAAATCTTATAATCTGAACAACTACTTTGAAGATAACAATATGCAATATATTAACTAGTGTTAATTTCCTATTTTTTTAAAAAAAGATATTTGCTTTACATATACATAATTGGCCCTACCATTTTTATCTAATATTTGATATACAAGGGTAAAGCAGAGCATTGAGAAATGAGAAATGTCAGAAATTTGATTTTTTTTTTTTTTTTTTTTTTTTTTTTTTGCGGCACCGGGGATTGAACTCACAGCCTTACGCTTGCCAGGGCAGGCGCTTAAGCCACTGAGCCAAGCTCCCGGCCCTGGTTTTTTGAGGCAGGGTCGCACTATGTAGCTCAGGTCGGCCTTGCGCCGCCTTGTGGCCCAAGCCAGCCTTGAACTCACAACGCTCCGCCTACCTCAGCCTCCCGAGTGCTCAGAAATTTGATTTTAACTAGGACTTATTTCCACAAAGAGCAGGCCTAAATGCTGAGAAAAGGCTAAAAAAGATGAAAACTGTAAAAAGACAGAAAAGTGCTGAGAAGGAATCCTGTGACATGTAGAGTAAAGCAAATTCATGGCCAATGGTAAATTTCAGGTCAAGGCTGTCTTGCTCTCCCAGTCCTAGAATGAGATGGAGATTATAGCCCTTCATGCATCGGCTTAGGCTGGTAAGACCTTGTCTGTGTTCTGACTTCTAACCATATCAACTGGGAGAAAAGTAAGATGCCAAAAGTGGAACTGAACATTAGGACACTGGGTCCTATCCCTGATATTGCGCCCTGGTTGTGCTGTTCTCCTTAGCTTGGTCATTTAACCCCTTCTTTAAAAAAATCTGAGTAGTAAATCTCCATGCTATGAGAGACTATGTCTTTATATGATACAGCTCCATTTAAAATTAAGTTACCGTGTTTCTTGGATGACCATAAAATTTCTACTTTAGTGTAATCATTTGTCCCCAAGGAGACCTGAAAAGGAACTTAATTTCTTGGGGTTCTCAGGATGGCTACAGCTGGGGTAACCACACTCACACTGCTCTGCTCTCCACATCCTGACACCTGGTTAAAATGGCAAAGTCTATAGATGGTGAAGTCCTACAGCGGAACTCTGGAACATGCTCTTTCTCATCATTCAGGTGTAAAACAATGGCAAAGCCCACTCTAGTGCAAAATCAGCCAAGTCAGCAAGCTTGACATATTCATTTAAAAACTCTTGGAATACAAAAACAGTAAAATGCCAAATGTAGCTAACTGCCATGGTTTATAATCGCTCTTACAAATAATCACAAAATTCATGAAAAGTCATTTTATCCATCAGAATGATGAAAAAAAAAGACAGAGGATTAGAGAAATTAAAAACCTATTCAAATTTATGCAGTACTTGGCAGAGCCCAGGTTCTTACCTAGGATTAAATGACACGAAAATCCCTTTAATGCATGATAATAAGCTACCTCAAAAATTCGAAATCAAAGATAGATTAATCACATACAAGAAAAGTAAATGGTTTAAGGTATATCTAAACCCATTTTGTAGCTTGAGTGAACTATTTATTTCCAGAAGGATACAAACTTAGCAAAAGCTTCTTAAAACTGAATCTGATTTCTGCATCACATTTAAAATGAGGGAAGAAAAAGAGTGCACTGTCCAGAGGCCTGACATAGTAGCTACTCATTGAACATTTACTATGTGTCAGGCAATGTGTAAGTAGTTGGTGTGGAATAAAAATAAAGCGTTATGTGAAAAGGTAAATGAAATCCATTAAGTATAAATGGAGGTGATGATGGGTAAAAATGTTAAAAACCGTGATAAACACAGAAACTAAGAGAAAAGAGGACCTCTTTCATGTACTCGATTACTAGACCTCAAGGAAAAGGACTATGTTCCATGCTTTCCCCTCCATTCATATTAAGTACAGTACTATGCATGCACCCAAGACCAATTAATGTTTATTCAGTGAGTGATGAGTACAAGCTGAGACTCAAAGCAGGTGTCTTACAGAACACTGATCATACAATCAATGCAAAGTTTGAGACCTGACATTTCTTTTTGTAACAGTGACCTAGCAGGTAGTTATTCCTTAGTCTTTCTCTCCTTTCTCCACAGTAATAGAACCCCACATCCTAAGCTAGGCAGATAGCCAACTAAAATAAAGACTACATTTCCCACTCTCCCTCAAAGCCAGGTACCCACGTGACCAAGTTTGACCAAGAAGATGCAAGACAATATGACATTTAAACGTCCGGCAATTATCTTTCATTGGAGGAGCGTTCCCTCCCTCACCTATGTGTCTCCTCTTGCTGAATGGAATGCAGCCATGACAATGGAGCTAGAGCAGCCTCTTTTTACCACGCCTGAGATTTGGGTGTGAAGAAAATAAAGTGAAATACCGTAACCAAGAAAAAGAGAACCACAAGCCATGAAGCCAGAAACCAACCCTGCACCATAAATGTTGATGAAAAACAGGAATTCATTTTTATAACTTGTTTAAGTCGCTGTAGTTTGGGGTTTTTTATCAACTGGAAGTTATTCCAATGTAACCTACAGCTCTTTCTTATAGTGTTTCCTGACATAGACCTAAAAGACATGCAGTGCTCAAACCACTGCTACCAGAAGGTCATAAAGATCTATTTTAAACCAGTTATGCTAGTGCACATGTGTAATTCCAGAACTCGGGAACTGAAACATGAAATTCATGAGTTCAAGCCCAGCCTGGATTATGGTGCAATGCCTTGTTTAAAAAAAAAAAAAACAAAGACCTCCACTTTATGTTAAGTCAAACAGCCAAAGTCAAATCATACTACAGAATATGTTGAAGGCATCAGGGTAAAATAAAGAAGAAAACATTAAAAAAGAAAAGCAACTAGAAAATTTAATCATGATTATGATATATTCCAAATACTCAATAAAGTTGTGGGAAGGGGGATGCCATGATTATCTTATTTCTTTACATCAAACAAACTTTTAATCACATATAAAAACCAAAAGTAGCAGACCTCTTAGGCAATAGATGAGGTAAAAGCATAACATTAAGTCACATACTGCATGACAAATATTAATCAAATAACTAAAAATTTAAATACTATTTGGTAAAATTCTAGGTCCAAATTTTTTTTGAACTTCTTTGATAACTTTGAGTCAACTAATCAAGATATTTAGAAAGCTTTATAGATTTTTCCCTTTTCACATTTTAAACCATGTGAAGACTTTGTTGGCAATTGAAGTAGAATAATGCATCATAATAATTATCATTTAAGTTGATATTCCAATAGCCATAAATCTTTAGACTAACATCGGAAAAGGCACTTATATACAAAGTATCTGAAATCTGGAAATACTTGTGAGATATTTGACTCAATAGTTTTAAGGTCTTGAGAAAAAAATCAGCACTAAATCAGATTCTGACTAGATAGAAATTTAAACTGTCATAGTATTAATACCTTACTGATAAGGTTTTATCAACTGCCTCAAATTATTATATGCTCAAAAGTTTCATGGAATTTTATAGTGCCATTTATATTATATATATATAGGCAATATCTCACATGGTCTGAAATATAAATTTTAAGGCTCATTTTCCTTTCTTTGGCATGGACGAAATGGTTTTGATACACAGATTTAATTTTTAAATCACCTTACTTGAACTGGCCTGGAATGTGTTATACACAAAGCATACAATGCCACAGAAATTAATACTATTTAATGTAACTAAGGACAAACAGAGGAAAAGAACATTTGTTCAATGCCCAATTAATAAGCCATTCCTTATCTAGGGATGAGCAAATTATTTTGGCCTTGGATCAAGCCTAAGGCATTGTTAGCACTCCGTGAATTTTTCTTGGAAGAAAAACATCAACTAAAATAATCTTCTGTAACAAAATTAATGTGGTAAACTTGCTCATAGAACTTGTGCCTTTGATAAACAAGACTTCTAAGTGTTTCTCAAGATGGAGGGAATGTTTCTACAAGTTGCTTCTTTTCCCAATTATCTCATCTGAGTGTTTAGTGGAAAAACAGATCATAACATCATGGGGCTGTGTTGTCCTGCATTGTGAAATACCACACTGCTGTTAATAGGGTCTCAAATGGCAGTTTTGTGTGAAAAGATAGCTTGTATTCTGCAGCCAAATACATGCATCACTCCTTTAACAGTGCTGTTTGAATAAAATGAGGTGAAAAGCTACAGATAAAAGAAAACAATGAAAGAAGAGACATTTGAAAGAAGGACAAAAAGAAAAGCAAATGCAGAAAAGTAAAATCATGTGAAACTAATGTATTTGAGTAGGTGGGTCTATTAGTCACTTTTCCATCACTGGGATAAAATATCCAACACCCTTAGTTTAAAATTTTTGGTTCACAATTTCAGTGAGTTGAGTTAATGGTCAGCCAGCTCCATGAACTGGAAGAGAACTGTTCACATCTTGGTGTCCAGGAAGCAAAGAGAGAGAAGGGAGGAGCTGAGAACAAAAATACATCCTTCTACTTTGTATCCACAATGACTTGCCCTTTCTGCCCAGGACCCACTTCTGAACATGAGACTTTTGAGGACATTTAGATCCAAACCATAACAGTGGGTACATTATTTCCTAGGGCTGTCACTAACTGGATGGCTTAAAACAACAGAAACATTATTTCACAGTCCTAGAAGTTAGAATCTGAAATCAAGATGTAGCAGGGCCATGCTTGTTCTGAAGAGTCTACCAAAGGAGCCTTCCTTGCAACTTCTTAACTTCTTGTGGATTCTGGGAACCACTGGCGTAACTTGGATTGGAGCTTTACTCCAGTACCTGCTTCCATCTTCACATAGCTTTCTTCTGTTTCTCCTTTGTCTTCTTTACTTATAGTGACACCACCATTGAATTTAGGGTCCATCCTAATTCAGTAGAACCTCATTCTAATTACATTTACAAAGACGCTTTTTCCTCAGATAAGGTCACATTCTGAGATCCTAAGTAGAGATGAAATGGGCGGGGGGATATTCACCCTTAAACAGCGGTCGGGGCAAGGACACAACAACAAAGGTCTCTTTCCTTGTAACTAGAGACTGACCTATGAAGAGAAAACATTAGCCTGACAAGAGAACAGGAGTCAGAGCAGTAAAAGTGATGAAAAAGCTTGTAGTTGGATGTGTTAACTTTCTGTCACTGTGATGAAATACCTGAGATAATCAACTTTAAAAGGCATGTTTGGTTTGGTACACAGTTGCAGAGTTTTCCATCCATAGTGGCTTAGTCCTAGGGACTATTATAGTACTGTGCTTTATGGTGTAGTGGGGGCGGGGAGAGGAGGTGGCAGCTGGGAAGTAAAGAGAAAGGAAGAAGCTGAGGTCCCAATATTCTCCCCAGAAAACCTAACTTCCTTCCAGCTAGGCACCACCTCATAAGGTTCTACCACTTCCCAATAGTATCCTACACTGACAACCAACCCATCAACACATGAATCCTAAGCGGACATTTCAAGATCCAAACTATAGCAATGGAGGTGACAGAAGCCCTGTCAGTATTGGCAAGAGTAAGAGTATCTGTCAGCATCTGTGTAACTGGTTATCTAAGGCAAGGTGATGGCCAGAAATAGCAAGCACATGGGCCTAAAGAGGAGGCACAATGGCAGTATCTGGATCTTGGAGGGTGGAGGACAGCATACTGGGGAGGAAATTACAAAGGGTTATTCTCAGCTCTGATTTCCAAGCATTGTTCCCCAGACTAGAGGTGCACGGATTTGTGAGTTCTTTTAGAACATTTTATTGCTTTTTATGAGCTTTAATATATGTCCATCTTCCACATTTGAATTCTGTTTTAATTACTTTCTCTCATTGCTAAGACAAAATACCTGATGCCCAAAGTTAAAGATTTATTTAGCTTACAGTTCATAGGATTTTAGTCCATAGATTTTAGTCCTGACTCCAAGGTAGGATTGCACATGGCAGAGGGGCGTCTCAGAGAAGAACAACAGCTCATCATGGCAGAAACAGAAAAAAGCAAAAAAAGAAGGGAGAAGGGACAAGCATCTTGCTGTCATTTATATTGTATGCAGGTGACCTACCCTAGGGCAGTGTACACTCACATTGTTAATCTCAGTATTGGACCGTGAATCAGTCACAAACTCCAGATTTAGTTACCTCTAAAAATCCCATAACAAATTTCAATTACTTTTTCTAATAATGAGTTTTCTTTTTTAAAATTGAAAACACTGGAGCATTTTTCAGTACTGTGCTTTCAGTCTGATGAAAATATAGGAAAACAAATTCTGCATTCTGTATCATCTGACAGTTATGAAATTTCATTACTCATGTTCATGGTCACAATTAAGAGACACCCCAGAAGGATCTCGGAATCTTTCTCTCTTTCTCTCTCTCTCTCTCTCTCTCTCTCTCTCTCTCTCTCTCTCTCTCTCTCTCTCTGTCCCTCTGTGTGTGTGAGTGTGTATGAGAGTGTATGTGTGCATTCCCTGAACCAAGAACCTCATGGTTATTAGCGAAGTACTCTACCACTGACCTACACCTCTAGCCCCTCAAATAAGATGATTTTAATGGCTACAAGCTCATGAGGAAAGAATTGCAGAGAATGGAACATTTAACCTTCATGTTCATGCCAAGAGAAGGGCAACAAAAATGCTTTCACAGAAAGAGGAGGCTTTCCAGTAGCACCAGTAGAGAACCTGAGCAGGAAAACAAGTAGGCAGGCTAGCAGTCAATCCTACTGAAACTGAAATAGACATATAGCCTCATGAGTATAAGCTAATTTTCTCTTGAAGTCTATTTGTTATCTTCAAGTGAAATCAAATGAAAGTAAATCACATGAAATCTTCATATAATTTCTGTTTAGTGTCAAAGGAAGAGCACACTGCCAAGAATATTGTCAACTCTATCAGTACTACCAATAGTCTATCAACATTGCTATCAATGCTATTTGTACCAAGTAGAATGGTACAAACAAAATAAAATTTCAGTGTTCAAAGTATTCTTTACATGTATTTTTTATTGTAACACTTGTATCATCTCTGCATTTATGACATACAACTCCAAAAAGGTCTTACAACTTTTAACCACTTCAAGAAGCATAATAAATTAAAATGTATTCTAAAAAATGTAAATTTCCTTGTAATTAAATATCCAATTTACAAAATACTAGCCCTATGGATAATTGTATGTTTGAATTTGTAAATGAACTGTTGGACAGATTTTCCATATTTGGTTACTATTCATGAAAACATCAGTAAATAACCTTGAAAGATTTTAATTTTTAAAAATGTTTTCTCTTTTGAGAGACTTGATTTTTTAAAAAAACGTTTTTTAAATTAAAATTTAATAAAAGAACATAAAATTAGAAATACAAAATATATTGTATCCATAAATCCTAAATTTGGAATTTTTCAAGACTTAGGGCTTAGTAAACTAAGAAAATTAACAAAGCAAAAGCCACTTTTCCTTTACTGACTATCTGCCCAACAAAGACTCTTCTGGGTTCCAGGAAGGGGTGAACCACTTTGATAATGGTAACACTCAAAGAGTTACCAATGACTGGAATGCAATAGGGTACAGTCTTTGAAGTCACAGGAGAACCAGGTCTTTCTGTTCTTTAAAAGCAAGTCAAGACATGTATGAAAGCACATGAAGTCATGCAATTTTCTATGCACATAATACAGCATACATATGTGTGACATAAAATACACACACATAGTACAGTATGCATAAACTTATGTTCTTTAGTTATTCCCTGGATCCACATCCATTGTGTTTAATTCCTGCCTTTCAAGCTGGATGCTACTGAAGTACTTCATAAAGGGTCTTAGAAGTTCAAGAGCAGTCCAGTACCTTTTCACCTTTGGCTTGACAGACTCCAGATCCAGAATTATCAAAGAACTGAACTGGAAGGAGTAGGAATTCAGGAAACATAAAGCTTTCCTGTACAGACCTATTTTCATTTTAAGTGAAAACACTAAACATACATAACTGTATCATTTTGTTTTTGCTCCTACAATTTAAGGATATTAACATATACTTAAAAACCCTGGCCTTTTCTTATTCTCAGGCTCAAACCTTATTTGGGAAAGAGAGCAGACATTTCAAGGGCACACTAAAGGATAATTAATCAATCAAGCATCATAATTTCTTGCTATGCCTCACCAAGTTATACAGTTCTGTGAGTTTTTAACCAGTTACTAGATCTGGAAGCTGTTTTTCCAAACAAAACTGTCAGAGGTATAATGAGGACTTTTTTAAAAACAATGAAACCATCCCCAAAACTATGCAATGAAATACAACTCCCTGATATTCCACACCCACTGAGCCCTCCCTCCAGAAGTAATTATTATTAATAAACTTCTTATCTGAGTTTGACTAATGACAGATGAACCTGCTTCACCCTTCTATTATTGAGAAATGGTGTCTAATAGGCTAGCCTTCATGATTCACATGTTCACTAAGAATGTAATCACATGAATAGACTGGGCAGAAGTAAAGCTCTGAAACCTCCAAAGTCAGGCAGGAAGACTACGGCATTTACCTGGGCTTCTTGGAATGGGTACTCTGGGAGAGTACAGTGACCTAAGTGGGAGTTGTACCACCCTAAGACTGCCATGCTGTTAGAAAGCCCATGCTAGCTACATGAACATGCCACTTGAAGGTATGGGGGAGGGGAGAATCACCCAGGCCAAACTAAGACTTTCCAACTATCTCAGATCACAGACCAGATTTATGAGTAAGGCAGCCATTTTAAATATAGATACAATGTGGAAAAGAACCAAGAGACCTACCAACAGTTACAAATAAGCCTTTTCAAGCAACTCAGCTATTTTTAGTCCTTCAAGCAGCCTCACTTAAGACATCAGCTATCATGGAGCAGAGACAAGTTTCCCCAACTGTGTCCTGCCCACATGCCTTGCACACAAAATCAGTAGCATTAAAAACTTGATTGTTTAATTCACTGATTTGGGTTGTTTGTTCTGCAACAATAGATAACTAAAAGAGTGTCTTTCCAAAAATCATGCCTGTATAGGAATATTCTTTTTATATATATGTATGTATATTTGTAAGTATATATGTATATGTATATATATATACATATACATATATAATTCTGAGTCTTCAGGGATTACAAAACCTTAACATTATATCTTTCTAAATCAAGATATACAAACTTACTTAACACTTGGCAGAGTTTGCAGAATAGAAAACCGGTCCTATAATAATGGTCACTTAGACAGCTTTTGCTGTTTTCCATTCACAAACAATGCTAAATGAACAACTTCATATGTAAGTCTTGTGCCTGTATGTCTATAGGACAAATGGCTGTAATCGAAATTACTAGGTCAAAAGGACTTCACTTTTGTAAAGTTAAGTTCGTGAATCTCCCCCTTGGAAACTTATATCATTTAATAAGTAGAACCACACTCAGTTTTTACCTTCTCTCTGAAATCTCCCAGAGATTTTGCCGATAGAATGTGAATTCCCTAATGGTAGGGTTTCTACCTTACTTATCGTGCAGCCTGCTCCACCAGGCAGAGTGCCTAAAGCATGCCCTTGTTTAACCAGATGTTGCAGAGTAAGCAAGTTAATGGAGAGGCAAATATACTTGCTAACACTGAGGATCAACAACAGCAGGAAAAATTTCTGAACTTGCTAGCTAGCTAGTGTGTCCTGTGATGAAGCTCTCTACAAAGGGCAGATTTGGTTGGCAATATCATAATGATGTCATTCTCACCCAAAGTAATACTGACAGTGAGCATAATTTCAATCAAAAAATGCTGGGGAAACCGACAAATCTGTTATTAACTTCATGTGAAAGAGTTAAGGTATAAAGAGAAAAAAGGAATGGCTAGAAGGAGTGGACATGGAGACAAACTTCTTTTCAGCCAAGCCTTTTATTAAATACCTACAGATTTGCATTGTAGATATGGCCAATAGAACATGGTGGCATCTGAGTGGGAAGATTAAAAAGAATCAATTCAGCAAAAAACAAACAAAAAAAAAAAACCCACAGTAATATCCAGTACCTGCATGAAAATATGGTTATCAAACCAAACACATCATAAATCAGGAGGAAAATCAAACTACTCAATTAATTGTGTTGAAATACTGAGTTTTCTAAGGGAAAAAAATTTAAGCTTCCAAATACACTTTCCAAATAAGCTTTATTTTAAGCTACAAATAAAAAATAAAACTTTTATAAAAATAATTTCTAAGAATATTGTTTATTTCAGGGTTAGGAAGTTGTTCAGAAACAGGACTAAAGTATTTTATAAATAAAATATATAACTGACTACATAAAAATAGAAAATATTTGGAAAAAGAACATTATAAACAAAATTACAATAAACCACATACTAGAAAGAGATATTTGTTACATATATAAGAACTAAAGGATTAGAATCCACATTACTTAAAGAACTCTACAGATTATTAAGAGGTAACTCAATAGAAAAATGAGCAAAATCCATCAATGATAGAGCAGGAAAAGAAATTAGAATAGCCATTAAAAATAGGAAAAGGTATTTAACCTTAAAGACAACCAATGAAACATGTTACAAAATCATGTTATGATATTATCTCAAACATTATTTTTGCAAAAACAACATACTGATTCCCTGCTAAAATGAGGGGGAGAAAGGAACTCCTTTTCAGAGCGGTGAGAATATAACCACTCTGAAAAACAAGATGGCAATAGGCAGTAAGGTTTTAAAAAATCTGTATGCCTACTGCTACACACACCCTGTGGAGAGAACCTAGACAGGTGGATATGTATGTGCAACGAAGATGGCCCCTGAAGCACTGTTGTGTCACTGCATAGGAAGTAATAGTGTGCTGCATATCTCCTCTTTACCCTTCCAGACCCACAACCCTCCTTTCTCAATGAATCTATCTATAATATGAAACTAACTTCTAAGGATTCTCTTGCTGTCTCCCTCTCTCTCTACTTCATCCAGTGAGGAGTCCTAGCAGAAATTAGGAAGAGAGGAAAGGAATGCAGTCAAAGTATCTGATTTCCTTCTACCTTTTAGAGGGGTCGTGGGAAGGTAGCTGCAACCCTATGGGCTATGTGAGGCCTCTAGACAGCTCTGTTTTTGGAGAACAATGACACTGGGTGAGGGCTAAGAATGATAATAGTGCTCACGGCTACACTATTGTGCCCTTGAGATACTGCACCCTCCTATATTGTATTCTGGAACACTGCCTACATGATCAATTATTAAGCTCTCCCCAATTACATGGTATGACTGTGCCATCTGCTTTCAATTGTTATTCCAAGAGATATGAACCTACAGTACAAGCTTATCAGTGGAAAAACACATGAGCTCTGATATATTCATGTCACGGAGGTATTACACAGTCATTAAAATTTATGAACTAGATCCCTTATGTATCAGTAAAAACAAATCAGAAAACAGTGAATATTAAATATTTACAGATTGCTTCATGCAGATATATATATATATATAAATGTTTAGAATCTAAAAATATGAACTCTATAAATAAGTAGCAAAAGTATCAAAAAAGAAACGGTAGAAAACATAAAATTTGTGGCAGGAAGTAGTTACTTCCTGAAAACTTTGAATTAGGAGAAAAGGTCCAAAGAGAATTTCCCTGCTACCATCAATTCTTCAGTAAAATTAAATAAGAAGAAATGTATAAAAAAGATATTTCACATTAATTCCAGGTAGTATATATGCATTTTATAGCATTATCTGTATTAGTATTTTTTTATTTTATTAGTACATATTACTATGCATGAAGTCTACACTCATCTTTCAGAGCAGGTACATGTACATAACACAACTTATTTCTTTATTTAATCTCCTTCCCCTTCCCACCTCCTTCTTCCCTCTCTCCATCTCTAAATCCTTTCCTCATTTTCATTCTTGCTGATATTATTCTTAGCTCATGTTTATGACATACAATATTTACATTCATTGTGGGTATTTGTATTTGTACATGACACATTTTAAATCTTACTTTTAAAATCTCTTTTTAAAAATTCAAGAACACAAAGAACCATGCTAACAGTATGTTGAAAAATTTTTGGTGGAGGCTGGTTTTCTATTTTTGGTTCCAAACTGACAAGTCATTACATGTCCAAATGTACTTCAGGGAATCATAACAGAGACGAAAGTTCATGGGCCTTCTTTACATACAAATTGATGCCAGTTGCTGGCTGGGTGAGCTACCGTGGGAAGCATAGGAGACAGAACTAGGGACTAATCAAGTCAGTACTAGGAACCAGGAAGGTGCTCAGTGTCCACCACGCTGCCCATAACGATTAAGACTGAAACATACCATTGGGTCCATAATACTGAGAACTAGGCAGGTATGGCTTGGAGGGTTCAGGATCCTGAAAAATTAATGACTCAAATAGTTACAATATATTGATTAATGAAAGAAAAAGCCAAAAATTTGAAACAGCGAGTCCTTTTTTAGTGCCCATGGGTATCTTCTCACTGAATATAAGATATTCTCTTTACAAATCCCTTTTTAATAATAGAAATAGCTTACTTTGTTTTCCTCTGACCAAGTGACCTGTTTTCCAGTACCTGTTGGGTAGACTTACACGGCAAGAACGCTATATTTATTCACTCAGCTCTTTAATTCAACTTTGGCTAAAAATTGCTGTCTCTATACTTGGTAGACCACACTTATAACACCAAGTCTTTAAGCTCCATGAACCCTCTCAGAAACAGTGATCAAAATGTAACCTCTAATGTAACTTCCTTGCATTCAATATAAAGGCTACAAAATAAATATATTTAAATGTGTATATCAAATATAATACTTATTAAGGAGCCATGTATTCCTTAACATGATGCCTTCATTCTAGATTACATCAGATAATGGGACAGCAGTGATTTACAGGGGAATTGAAGTTTAGAATCATACAGATGGTCTTTCTCTAGCTATATGATCCTGAATGAAATACTGAGCTGTCCAATCCTTGGTTTACTCCCATGTAAATAAGGTAACCATATGACCTTGTGGACAGGATTATTGATAATATAATCACATGGCCTAGTTAGCATATTCATGGTTTACACCTGCCATCCTGTCCAACGTAACTCTTGCCTTATTATACTTTTAATTTTTTAATTTTTATTTTTACTAGTACCTGTTTGCAGTACATAATTATTATATTCTTCATGGAAAGTTCATACATACACGTAACACATCTTAATTCTTTATAAAGTCTTTTTATTGACATCTCCATTAACCTAAACCAAAATATTTTGAGTAGTTTCTAGTTTCTTTTAATAGAGCAATAAAGTACTTTATATTTCAAATTTCTGCCATGGTCACGCCTAGAATAATGAGGCACTCATGTAGTCAATAGTGTTCTCATAGTAAAGAAGAGACAACAAGTATTCGGCCTGTGCTGTTTTCCTGTCTTGAACGGACAGTTATAAGGACAATATATGTGAATAATTAAAATGTTCTCTAATACAAATGGCTTTAGGCAGCTACTCTTGGTCACAAACCACTGAGTTGCTTCTTCTGCCAATAACTTGGTACACCAATCAACTCGGCTGCTGTCCATTCCTCAACTGCCAGTGGCACAAAACTGCTACTTTAGCAGTCAGGACAATGAACAATGGGCAGAGGTACGTATTAGGTACTTGTGATAAGTGTAGCAAATAGAGGGTGAACAGTCCTGCTGAAGACCAGACAGTGCGGGCTGTGCATTTGCCATGATGCTTTTATCATTTATTTGGTGGAAGGCCACAACTATATTTTATATATGCTTTGCTATATTTCCATGACTTCTTTGGATAGCAATGAGCTCAATAAATAAAAATACATTTACACTTAGTGAAAATTAAGTACTGAGATTTTTATTTCAAAACATAATTGTTGATGAACATGTAACTTGACCAGAATGCTTGTGAACATTTCTAGCCACCATTGAAACAATAGCGAATCACTAACCACATAAAGATCAGGCAATACCAACCTGCCAAGTAGCATCAACATCTACTTTAAAAATGTGTAGTTCTTTTGAGTAGGTGACACCTAAAGATAATGATCTATCATGTGTAGCCGCAAAACATATGTTTTATGGATTGCTCTGTGATACACGACTTAGTTTAAATTGTTATTCCTGTAACCAACTTCGTTTATTTCAGTTCCAAGTTTTCTTGCATATAAAGAAAAATGAAGCGATAGCACACCTAAACATTTGGCTCTTCAGAATAAATCTTCTTTTTTATTGGTGTATGTTTGCAATACACAGTAATTATAATCATCTTGGGGAACTGTCATCAGATGTTTCAATGCGAAGTCAGTTAAATAAATGCCAGTAATCACCTGACTCCTCATGAGTTCTCCAGAATAAAGCACTGACAAGTTTACCGTGTTACTGAGACTGGTATCAAAACTATGATTGCGAACCGGGCGTGGTGGCGCACGCCTTTAATCCCAGCACTCGGGAGGCTGAGGTAGGAGGAGCGTTGTGAGTTCGAGGCCGGCTTGGGCTACAACGTGAGCACAAGATCGGCCTGAGCTACATAGTGCGATCCTGCCTCAAACAACCAGGACCGGGAGTTTGGCTCAGTGCCTTAAGCGCCTGCCCTGGCAGGCGCGAGGTTGTGAGTTCAATCCCCGGTGCCGCAAAAAAAAAAAAAAAAAAAAACCTGTGATTGCTACTGCTAGTTCAACTGAAAACTTCATCAATGAAGGCAAAAGTATTTGTTTTGATGTAAATACAAACACAAATTTATTAGAACATAGAATCCTAGTAGAAACAAAACCCAGTAATTCTTACTAAATTAAGAAATAGAACAAAGATATACTTGAAACTATCCCTCTGAAAAAATTATATATATACTTGAATCAACTCAATATTACTGTAGGCTACCAATAAAAATTTGCAAAAACAAATCCTCTAAAATGTGTCACCTTCTACTGAAAATCAATTAAAATCTTTAATAAAATAATCAAAGTACCAATCAACAAACTTCCAAAACACTTACTTTTTGAAGATTTTAGCAAATGCTAATTATGAAATCAGGACTTAGAAGCAGGAAAACATTAAAAGTAACTGTACCGACATAGGGAGCAACTGAAATAATAAAATGGTGAGAGCTCATCAAATACATATAATTTGAAATTCTCTAACTTCACTTTAGAATAGTGCCCCTGGGGGGAAGAGTTTCTTTTCTTATTTTAAAGAGAAAAATCAAGAAGTAAACAACCATCAAAAAGCAACAACGAAAGCAAAATGACAAAAACGACAACAACAGACAATAGCAATATAGGATTTCCAAATAAGATGATAGAAATTTAACTATGGTTATTATATTGCATATTATTATCTTTGAAATACTTGTTCAGGTTACCAGATATGGGCATGCAAGATTGATCAAACAGTATAATTTCCCTTTGAGCAGTTTCTTTCCCTTTTACTATATATATTGTAAGTTTTGAATTTTATTTACTCTTTAAGAATCTTACACTAGAGAGACAATACAGTATTTACACATGCAAATCTGATTTATTCCACTTGTGAGTATGGTTTCTATTGCATCTGTTCACCTATAAAAGCCTCGAGTTTATTGTTCTTTATGGCTGAGTAATATTCCATTGTATAAAAGTACCATATTTTTTTTTAATCCATTCTCAGTTGAAGGGCATTTGGGTTGTTTCCAGGATCTGGCTATTACAAATTGTGCAGCTATAAACATGGGTGCACATGTATTGTTGTGGTATGATGCTTTCAATTCTTCTGGGAAAATACCCAGAAGGAGAATAGCTGGGTCGAATGGAACCTCAAATCCTAGCTTTTTGAATAATCTCCACGGCGATTTCCACAATGATTGTACCAGTCTACACTCTAACCAACAATGGAGAAGGGTTCCTTTTTCCCCACAGCCCTACCAGCATGTGTTGTTGGTTGATTTCTTCACAATAGCCATTCTTTCTGGAATGAGGTGGAATCTTAGTGTCGTTTTAATTTGCATTTTTCAAATGATCAATGACAAATATCTCTTCATATATTTATTTGTCACTTGTATTTCTTTGTCTGAGAATTGTGTATTCATCCCAGATGCCCATTTTTGGATTGGGTCTTTGAATTTTGTGGACCTGATTTTTTAAAATTCTTTATATGTTTTAGATAGGAGTCCTTTGTCTGAGGGACAGTTGGCTAAGATTTTTTTCCCAATTTGCGGGTTTTCTTTCCACTCTGTTGGAGATTTCTTTTGACATGGAAACTCTTTTTAATAAGATGAGATCCAAGTTGTTGATTCCAGGAAGTATTTCCCATGCAGTTTGGTTTCTATTCATGAACTCTCTGCCTACCCCTATGTCTTCAAGATTTTTACCTACTTTGTCTTCCAGAAGATTTAGTGTTTCTGTTTTAATATTTATATGTTTGATTCATTTTGACTTTAGTTTAGTGCATGGTGATAGACATGGATCTAGTTTTAGTCTTTGGCATATAGAAAACCAGTTTTTCCAGCACCATTTATTAAAGAGGTTGTCTTTATTCTAGTGAACATGTTTGGCCCCTTTGTCAAAGATAAGGTGGCTGATTGTGTTTGTATTTGTGGTTGTATTTTCTAATCTATTCTATTGATCTTCAGGTCTGTTTTTTTTTTTTTTCGCCAGTAACATGCTGATTTTATCACAGTAGGTTTGTAATATCACAGTAACTTTGCAGCTTTGTAGCTACTGTGATTTTATCACAGTAGCTTTCAAGTCAGGGATTGGGAAGCCTCTTGCCTTGCCTTTGTTTCCCAGGATTGCCCTTGCTATTCTAGGTCTCTTCTGGTTCCACATGAATTTTAGGAATGATTTCTCTAGATCTGTGAGGTAGTTAATGGTAATTTGATTGGAATTGCATTAAATCTGTGTAACAATTTTAGGAGAATGGCCATTTACACAATGCTTGTTCTTCCTATCCAAGACCAAGGAATGTCTTTCCAGTTATTGAAATCCTCTTTGATTTCTTTTTTCACAGTACTGGAATTGTCAATGTATAGACTTTTTACTTCCTGTTATGGTTTATGTTCCTGTGGCCCTGCCAAGTCTCATGTAATCATGACATGGATGTCACTGAGTCTAGTGTTCGTGATTGGTTTGTTGTTTGTCTCTGGGATTGATGGTGTGAGTGCAGCACCCACCAGTGGTGGAACCAATATAGGGTGTAAGGGTGGAAAGAAGGTGTGTTTTCCCGCTCTTACAGGTTCGCATCTTGCTGTTTGTGGGGACCGTGAATGGCGGCTATGCCACGTTGCCTTGCACCTAGCTGAGTATGGACTGAAACCCCCAAGAACTGTAAGAAATAAGCCTTTCCTTCCCTAATTTTGGATGTCAGGTATTTTGTCTCAGCAACAAGAGAAATTTAACTAAGACACTTCCTTTGTTAGACTGATTTCTAAGTATTTCATTTTTTTGGATGCTATAGTGAAGGATGTAGTTTCCCTTATTTCTCTCTGAGTGAGTTTGTTGTACAGGAATGTTACTGATTTTTGAGTGTTGAATTTGTATCCAGTTACTTTATTGAATTTGGTTATTTGATCTAAAAGTCTTTCAGTAGAGTTTTTGGGGTCTTCTATGTAGAATATCATGTCATCTGCAAATAATGATAATTTAACTTCTTCCTTTCCTATCCTTATTCCTTGTATTCCTCTCTTGTCTGACTTCTCTGGCTAATGTTTCCAGAACTATATTGAACAGGAGAGGTGATAATGTACACCCTTGTCTTGTTTCTGAATTTTGGTTGAAAGCTTTCAGTTTTTGTCCATTTCATAAGATGTTAGCTGTTGGTTTATTGTAGATGACTTTTACCAGATTGAGGTAAAGTTCATCTATTCCAATGTTCTGTAGGGTTTTTATCATGAATGAGCATTGGAATTTATCAAAAGCTTTTTCTGCATCTATTGAGATGATCATTTGATTCTTGTCTTTGGCTGTTGATATGGTGTATTACATCTTTTGATTTGCATATGATGAACCATCCCTGAATTCTGGGAAGGAATCGCACTTGGTCATGG
Organism: Dasyprocta punctata; assembly: GCA_004363535.1. Lineage (NCBI taxonomy): Eukaryota > Metazoa > Chordata > Mammalia > Rodentia > Dasyproctidae > Dasyprocta > Dasyprocta punctata. The sequence goes on from RJWM01000334.1 coordinate 100,855, forward strand.
TGTATAATCTTCTTGATGATTCACTACATTCTGTTTGCCAGTAATTTTATTGAGGATTTTTGTATCTATGTTCATTAGGGAGATTGGCCTGTAGTTCTCTTTTTTGGTTGTGTCTTTCTCTGGTTTTGGTATCAGGATAATACTTGCTTCCAAGAACAAGTTAGGGGGAATTGTTTCCCTTTCAATTTCATTCAATAGTTTGAGGAGGGTTGGCATTAAAACTTCTCTAAATTTCTTGTAGGATTCAGCTGTGAATCCATCAGGACCTGGACTGAGAAGATTTTCTTGATGGAATTTCAGATTTCCTATTTTTAATGGAAAAATTTACATTCAATATCAGATTGAAAGGAAAAGTTCAGAAGGCCTAAAATTTTATAGCATCTAATCTTAGCAAAATGTTCGAAAGAATTGTTAAGCAAAGTAAGATTTTTTGATGAAATTTTTCTTTCAAAAATGTTTGTCAAAGAAAGGTCTTCTAAAAGAAGATTCAAAGACAAAAACTTATGAGCCTGAAATAATCACACACTTAACAGTGTATAAAATATGAATGTGAGTATATTTTTCATTTATGAAATGTTATCTGATGTAGGTAACTGATGTATGTAACCAACTGACAAAACAATTTTCTGTCAAAAAAATTAAGGCTTCCAAGAAGAGACATTTAGAGAAGTGAATAACTTCAAAATCATTAACTATGAAATGCAAATTAAAACATGTGTACCAGAAACTATTTATACATGCAAAAACCATATACTAAAAATACAATCCTAAGAATAGCAGAGATAGAGACATAAATGGCAAGTTTAAATTACGTGCATATGTTCTAAGAATTATTCTACTTTTATTGTTTTAATGTTCAGATATCTATGAGAAAATTTGACCTTTTATTTCATATACATTTTTCTTTTTGGAATTTTAAAAAGGTATTTTAAAGAGAAGTATTTTCATCAATCAACATAATAAAACCAATTTAATGGCTAAAGTTTTCAGGACATATCTATACTTTTTGCTTTTTCTTCAGTGCTGAGGCTCAAATTCAGAGCCTGGCACATACTAGGCAACTAGTATGAAGTACATTCCCGTCCCTATAATTTCAATTTTCTACAGTTTTCATTTGTAAAACCTCATCTATTTGAACTATGGTCACTTTAGCACTAATTAATTCTGAAAGCCTAGTACAACACCTGATTTTTTTAAAAAGTAACTCATTATGAAGCTTAAACACAGAACATAATTCATAAATAAGTTGCTAATAAATGAGTGATGTGACATCATTCCATTTTCTATGTTCCTATATCCATATGTTGTGAGTTTATTCTAACAGATGCTGAAAATACCCAGTGTAAAAAGCTCCATCTATATGTCACCACAATGAAGGGAGCTTGACATGATTTGGGAACTTTCACAGCATTTTCTAAAATGGATCAAAATTCTAACTTATAAGCTATTTATGCTCATGCAGAAAAAATGAAGTAGGTGTCTCTTTGACTACATGAAACAACCAAATCAGTGGGGACCAGGGCACTGTTCTCGCCATGAATTTCAGGAAAGACTAGGAAATATTTTTAATGAAATTTTTAAAAAGGATTCATCAGTAACCTATCATGAGGTTCGAATGGTCTTTTCTCCAACTCAAAATCAACAGCAATACATCTAAACTACCCAACTGTAAGATTTCAACATGTAATTCAGGTCACACCCAGGTGAAACATGTGAAGCACTCAGGAGTAAGTCATTACTCCTTAATCAATATTATCAATATAAATGCTCTTATCTGAAGTATGTTCTCCTATACAACCAGTAATGACATTCAGATGGTATGTACTACTGGTTAAAGTACTGAAATACTTTAATAGCAGTTGGTAATGAGAAATTCTAAATTTACTGAGACCACAAGTTCACTAATTATGTCACCCAGTGGTAGTCACAGAACCAGAAAATGGACTTTGGAGTGCTTCTAAGAAGTGAGTAACTTCTGCTGACTGCTATCACTAACCAGGTGGTGGAGCCTTATATTATTTAACACTGGGTACCTGTGTTCCAGGGTAGGTAGCAACGTTTTTGTTGAAAACTGTAGGTTCTTCTCAGACTATGTGGGAAGAGCCAGACTCCTGGGGAGGTTACCCATAATATTCAGTTGTAACAAAATGCCAGAACCAGAGTCCTAGCTAACCATCAATTTAGTGGGGGAACTTGGAACAGTTTAATGCAGTTTGCTAAGTTATACCATCACTCAAACAGACAAAATCACACACACAAAAAAAATGTCTAAGCATCAGAAAATAACTTAGAAATTATTCAAATGATTTGATGAATAATTTAAGCGGGGGTACACTTATACTTTAGAAAATACAAAGCACCATATTATTGTACAATTAAGTGGCATTAAGTACCCTTCACATGTTACACCAGCATTACATCTCTGTCCATATCCAGAACCTTTTCATCACCACAAACAGAAAATTAGTATCCATCAAATAGTAACACTCAAATTCCTCAGTCCCTGGTAATCCACATTCCCCTTTCTGTCTCTATAACTCTTCCTATTTTATAACTCATATGCAGAAGAGGGGCAAGAATTCTCTAGTATTTACAAGGCAATTGCTATAGACAATAATTGCATTCTTTCAAAATCCACATGTTGAAATCCTGGCCTTCACTGTGATTGTGTAAGGATGTAGGGCCTTTGGCAGGTAATTAGAGCCCTATAACAGGGATCCTAAGGAACTTCTGTAAACCCTCTGCATGTGAGGGAACAGAGAAAACAGCCATTCGTGTAGGAAGCAGCAGCCAGGCCTTCACTGAACATCCAATCTGTCAGTTCCTTGACTTTCCAGCCTCCAGAACTGTAAAAACTGGATTTCTGTTGTTCATAAGCCAATCACCCTATAGTCATTTATGATAAGAGCCTCAAATAGAAATATATTCTTAACACACACTTACCTGTATATTACTATACTAAGTATTGAGTATTAATAATATTGACTCTATATGTAAAGCTCTTTGAAAAATGAAGCCTGATATGTACTTGAGAGTGCCACTTCGAACACATACTCCCATCCTGTCTTTCCAACTGCCAGCAAGTCTCCCCATTTGTAGGATAAATTTTAGGGATTGTGTCAACTCATAAAATTTATAGATTCAATATTTAAACTGTATAAAATGTGGTCTCAAACAGCTACAAGTATTCAAAAACTAGATTAACACTCGACACCTTTTTAAATAACAGCAGCTAACTGTAACACTGGTCGCTTTGGTTTGCACTGAATAAGCATGCACTTTTATAACTATAAATTGAAAATAACAGATTTAGAAGTTTCAGTTCAGCCCAATGATACAAGAATGATTCCAGAGACCCTAGCTGTGAAATCACCTGCTGGAAACATCTAAACCAAAAGAAACATATGTGGCTTCTCCCTTTTATGATATAGAAAAAGCATGGTTAGGTCAAAAACTACTACTTCAAAATGGCATAAATAAATGAAGTTGTTCTATCTTGAAAAGGCCTGAAGTTGAGGCACAAGACCACAGTGTTTATAAATAAAGCATCAGCATCAAAACATGTAGTCACAATAGAGATGTCCGTGGAACATTTTGTCAAGAAAATTTGAAAATGACTGAGGGAAAAGTGACATGGAAACAAGCAGTATTTGTCATAAGCACATTCTTCAAAGGTATTAAAAAAAATCACCATGTTTAGGCTGTGGAAGTCCAAAGACATGAGAGGTTGCCACTTTTAACACATACTCCCATCCTGTCTTTCCAACTGCCAGCCAGGCAACATGGCTTGGATGTCTCAGCCAACTTCAATCTACAGGTAAAGAACCTGCTTCTGATTGACTTTTCTTCCTAACTCAGTGAACTGTGTTACCATTTACATAGACTATGTCTCTTAAGAGTCATCAATTGCTTCTCTATATTTGGCCTCTGAGTTCAACCTGCTGCCAAATTCTGTTGCAAAAAGAAACATTTTTTTCGTCACTGCTGGTCCAAGGTACTTTAACTCTTCGTATCACTCAGTCAGGTCACTCACCTCATCTCTCCAACTGAAGTCTTTTACTCTAATCCATTGTACACAAAACAAAATTGTATCATCTCATTATGCCATGAGAAAAAGAGACAGAGACAGGGACAGAAAGACACAGAAAGAGACAGAGAGACAGAGAGAAAGAGATCCAAACACCTTACCAAGTTCAAAGAGTTTTCACAATCTGGTCTGACCTACCACTGCCTGTCTTACGCCATTATTGCCCCCACACTATACATTCTAAACACATCTACTGTCTCCCATCAACACACCCTTTTCCTTCTTCCAACCTCTGAAACATTATTCTCTGCCTGTATGCAAGTTCTCTCCATTTCCCTAAGCCCAGAAAACTCAAGTGCAATGCCACTTTCTCAATGATGCCTTCCTTCTCTTCAATTGGCTTCATGCTCTCCTCCCTGGCCCACAGAGCTGTGTTAAAACATTCAACACAGAGGATATATTTTACTAGTAGATACTGTGGACATGTCTATCTTCATCAGACTATGAACTTTCCAAATGTATGGGTCATATATTACTTTTTCCCCAGTGCTTATTATAGTGTGGAACTATGGTGTGTGTTCAAAATATGCCCTCTAAGTGAGTAACTGCATGCATAAATGATGCAAAAGATCAAAGGCTATCTGAAAATAAAATACCAGCAAGATTTATTAGATGATCATTAGATGAGCTAAAGCTCCCCCTGAGGTTGTATTTTATATATCAAGTCATATAATTGTTAGTAACTAAGTGTACATTAGATTTTGCATAAAATGAAAAGATACTGATGAGGTTTTTTAAAGTTAGTATTTTGGACATTAAATTTGGCACAGAATACAATTCATGAGTAAGAAAGGAGACTAGTATGGTTAGAACCAAATAGCCTAGCTGAAAATTAGATGGTGATTACTGACAGTGGTTCCTGGAGTTAAGAAAGAAGGCATCTATTGATGGGAAGTTTTGCAAGATTAAGTAATACTATATTTACACTAAAGGAGATAATAGTTCAACAAAGAAAAGAACCGATTAAGTAGGAAATAAGATAAAAAACAATTTGATAGATGCCAAATTTGTCAGAGATTGAAAGAAAGTAAGGAAGTAAAGTATAAGACACGAGAAAGTCAAAAAGGGAAACCAATGTATAGTTGAGAGAAAGAAATGGGAAGGATTTGATGCAAATTCAGGATGGAGAGATGATCTATGTAAGGCAGGATAATTTTTCTTCCAACAGAAACAGACAAATTAGAGAAACTAAATAACGACTAGAGAGAGAGAGAGAGAGAGAGAGAGAGAGAAAGAGACTAAAGACCGAGAGACCAAGAGACTGAGAGACCAGGATAGTCAAGAAGGCAGAGAGGCAGGGAGGCAGGAATTTCTCCACATCCAGCTTAGATGTAGCAACAGACTCTGCCCAAAGTATCAGGGGAAAGCAACGGAAATTCAGGAAACATACTATAGATGTGCTCAAAGTTAATAGCTCTATAAGTGTATCAGCCAGTTTTCCCATTTCTGGGATACAATGTCTGACACCCACAATTTAAAGGAGGAAAAGTTAAATTTGGTTCACAGTTTTAGGAGATTCAATACATAATCAGCAGGTTCTAAGGCAGGCACATACGGCCGAGGGGCGTGGAGTAAAGCTGCTTAGCTCATGACAGCTGGGAAGCAGAGCAGAGGGTGTCAGAGAGAAAAGGTCAAGGGACTAGATATAGTACCCAAGGTCACACCTCCATCACCCACTGAGAGACCACCCCGAAATGTGTTCCACCTGTCCCCTGGGCAGCTCTCAAGGTAGTCAATTTGGCACACTCAAGCATAACTGCTTTTAAAAATGTGCTTCAGAATGCCTATTTCCACAGCTCCTCAACAATCCCAGGACAAAATAAGCAGAGTGGACACTGAAGGATATTAAAAGAGGAAGATACCTGGGATATTACCCAGTGCTTAGCTGTCCTTCAGCTTCAGGGTTTTCCTGACATCCACTGACACCTATTATGCTTCACGGTGAAGCCAAAGTCAGGGTTGCTAGGAACACCTGCAGCTGGTAGTACAAACTGGAGAATATGGGCTTGAATTGCACCTGAAGCAGGAGAGGAGAATCACTTAAGCACAAGGTATGGAGATGACACTCCAGCCTTGGCAGAAAGACAGAGCGAAGATGCCTGGCACTGCACCTGGTGGTATCCCTTTGAAACTGTTTCCACTTTCACCCACAAAGACTGAGGTAGAACCTTACGAAAATTTTCAAAGGTTAGGTTACATGAAACTCATGTTACTCAATACCCAAGAACCCATGTGAAACGAGTTTGCACATAAGGCCCTTGTGCCTTATGTCATTTTCCAGGACTGTTATGCCTCCCTGACAGCAGCTCCACAAAATAGTTTCAATGCTAAGCCCGTGCATACACCCCATCTAAATTAGAGATGAGTGCACACAACTACTTGCTGGAACCTATGAAAATCTTAAATTATAATTCAAATATTTTGACTTTAACAAAGAACATTTTTTTTCCAAGCATGTTTTCCTTGGTTTCTAAACCCAAGTGAATTAGAAGGGAAAAAATCCATCTGTTTCTGATTCATTTATGCTTAACTCATCAGGATATCACTGGAGAAGAGCTATTAAGCATCCACATCACTTACCCTTCTCCATTGCTTCTAGTACTGCTCTTTTTAAAAGCAAGCAGGTGTACTGTAACACACAAATATGAATTGTAAAACACTATCCTTTAGATTCAAACCTTGAGATCCATGTGCTTTGAAAGATAGCAAAAGAGTTTTCCCATTTTCCTAAAGTTTAGTTGTGTTATTTTGTTGGTTGGGTAATGTTTTTATTTTAAGCAAAAGGGAGATGAGAAAGCATAACATGGACAACACTGTAAGAACAATGCTCAACTTCTTTCAGTTGTCTTAACCTGTTATTTTAAGTGGTGCCTGAGTGATTATGAAGAAACCCAATTTAATAAGTACCCTAAGCTCCCCTATACCTACAAAATGTTAATATTACCAAAGTTTATAGGTGTATTTAAAAGTAGAAATACATCGTTTTCCTTAGAAACAACATTATATGACTAAGGTCTAAATTCCTGGCCAATCCGTTGAAATCTAAGCTTATGGGTCCTCAGCCAGACACTGGCTGGAACTAAGAGGTGTGCAGTAGCAGAGGACAACATACTCTATGAAAGCAGAAAGGCCCAAGTTCAAGGTCAGCTGAACTCCTACTGATTGCTGAGTAACAACAGGGTCACTCTGCTCATTCTTTTCTAGAAGAGTTTTTGTGAGAATGAAAAACAAGGCCAGCTCAGAGCTCCACTTACTACAATGTGCTGAGTGGTTACCCCTCATCACTATAAGCAACACCATTTTAGGGAAAATGTTTCCCAGACCAAACTTGCAGGTTTAAGTGTAGTAGCCCAAGGTGATCTCAGGCAGTCCTTGGCAGCAGCCCTGAGTAAGGCACAGTAATGGAAGATGTCCTCGTTATGGTTGGAGCTACATACAGCAGTCAGTATTCACTGTGGCTGATAGAGGGCTGAGACCAAGCTCTTAGATCACACTCTGTACCTTGCATGGCCAACAGACATTAACCATGTCCATGGGAACTTCCTTACCCAACCCTAACCTACTGCCCTTAGACCAAAAATCACACGGGAAACATCAAAAAATAATTATGAAACTCTTTTCCAGTACTACTGGCGGCTTCTCATTCTTCATGGGAGTATGTTAAAGTTTATTTGTGGAAGGAGACTAAAGCAAATTCTGGCAAAAGCCCATTCATGCAGCAATGGCCAGGTTGGAGAGATATCTGGCAGTAAGTGGGGGTGGTACCTGCTGTAATGTCAGCCTCTGGCCTCTGGTATTCCTGTTCGATGGAAAATCTTAACATGAATGCTGGCAAAGAACAGGTAAGAAAAGGCAGAAACCACAATATAATCTAGCAGGCATTTACAGACTGAATAGTACCCCTGCTCAAGTTCATAGACTGTTATGGCTAGAAAGGTCCTCAGAGATCAGCTGTTCAACCCTCCTTCCCTTTACAGATGGTGAACACAGGCTCATAGGGGTAATGAGGCTTGTCTGAGGTCATACTGCCCATTGCCTGTGTGTTGCTCTCTCATAGCCCCTGAAAGAGAGAAGACGCCCATCACTTAAGGCATCTGTGAGCTTCTCCTGATGTTAGGGGAAACTTCAGTCTTGTTTGAGTTCAAGGATGCCAAGAAATATAGAGTATACCCCAATAGGTAGTGACAAAAGAATCATAATCAAAAAAGCGAGGTACGAAAATTTTTTCAATGAAGTACAATGTTTAAAGACATAAGAAAATGAGGATTTCAAATATTTTGTGGAATTACAAGGGACGTACAGTGAGTCTGCAAAATAGTGCACAGAGGTCTTATATATAAGCTTATCTCAAATTGAAATAGTTTTTACTTAGCAAATAACAAAGAAATTTGCTTAACAAAAAAGTCACATGCACAAGCACATTTGTCCCTAAATGGGGAATGTAAATGAGAGTAAATGTCATTTTTGTTTTGTTTAAAGAGTTAAATACTAAATGCACTAAATACTAATTCAAGTAGGAGTACTCCTGGTTTACTCAAAGTATAGTGTGAAAGCTACTGTGGCTAAAGAACAGTTAGTAAAAGAACAGCCAACAGAAAGGTCAGAGAGAGCGCCACACTGATAAAGTATCACAGGCTACTTGGGAGCAGCTGGGAAAGCACTGGAGCATATCAGGTGGAAGAATGGCATGACCTGACTCATGTTTATCAGAATCACCCACTTCTATACCACGAAGGTATCATAGGTAGATAAAAGCAGAAGTTGAGACTAGTTAGTACTTGTCCAATAATCCAACCAAGATGTAGATTGTTTAAACCAAATAGGTGACACTGGAGATAAAAACTCCAGTGATGGAAGAGTCAAAAGCACTGTTAGTGAATCAGCTCTCAGGTATGAGAGAAACAGCAGCCGAGAGCAACTGCAACAATTTTGCCTGAGTAAATGGATAGCTCAATTGCCTTGCAGTGAGACAGAGATAGTAGCGTCAATGATGATAACTAGAATGCCTTTCATTCATTCCCAAATAGCAAGTGCAATGCACCATTAATGATGTAGAATATAAATATCAGAGCCATAATTTAATGTTGTTAAAAAGACAACAGGATTAAAAAAAGAAGAGGATATTAAAGCAGAAATGACTTGAAGCAAATAGTCCAACAAAAAACAGAAGCAAACATGTTTGAAGGTAAGTGTTTAAATAAGAGACCCATGACTTAACCACAATATTATGCAGAAACCATGCATGGGTGAGACAGACTGAGAGTAGCTCCAAAACTACGTCATACTCTATCTTCGTAAAAGGGGTCTTTGTATGTGTAATTAAATTAAGGATTTTTAGATGAGATGATTATCTTGAATTATCCAAGTAAGTCCTAAATACCGTCAAAGAGGAAGAGACATAACCCATAGAGAAGAGAAGTTGATATAGAGACTGAGGCTGAGACTGGAATATTGTGTATTAGCCAAAGAAGACTAAGGAATTACTGGAAGCTACCAGAAGCTAGAAGGGGCAACAACAGATTATCTGCCAGAGCCTTGGGAGGCAGTATGGCATCTTCTGATTTTGGGTTGCCATGCTATGAAAGAATGTTTTCCTTGTTCTAAACCACTTGATTTGAGGTAGTTTAATCAGCATTCATTGGGAGCACATGAGGCTCAATCTAGAGCGTACCTTCCATGCATGGTGCCAGCCTGGATTGTTTTCATTGTAGACAAGATGGATAAGGTCCTATACTCAAAGGTTTAAATATCCAACTTAATTAATCTGACAGAAGAGACTGATCAAATCCAAATAATAAGAAATCAAAGCACACAAGCTTAATTCATGGTTTTTCTGATATGAGAAACCCAAAGTAAATAAAAAGCAAAATAAAAGAGAGCTAATATGAAGTAGGGAAGAGGATCATGAGATGGACAAACATGATGTCGAAGAAAGGGAAATGGGGTAAAACAGAATCAAGATGTGTGACGTTCATGTACAAGTTCAATGTAAGAAATGTTAACATTATGTGCTGCAAACAAGTACCAGTGAAAGGAAGTCAAACCACTTGAAGAAATGTGTCTTGAAATGTAAGAAAATGATCATATACCAGGTTACCTTAGAAGAAATATACAGGTTATGGATTACTGGAGAAATTCCAAGGATTTTATAACCTACTTATTTTGTTTTGTTTTGTTTTGAAGGGCTAAGGAAAGAATAAGTTGATTATTTAGAACACTATATTAAAAATGAAAACAATTTGCAAAATAGCATGTACTAAAGGTAATATGTTTATCCCCACAGAACACACAGGCAAGATTTTAAAACGCATGAAATAAAATTTGTGGAAGGGACTCCAGTCATCTGTTCCAAAGTCCCAGCTTCAGAAATCACCCAAGAATCTAATAATTCTGCAGAAAAGCCTTTAAAATTCTGAATAGAGTTCTACTGCACCTTCAAAAAAAATGAACTTACCACTTAAAGCTTTAAACAAAAGGAGTCAGGACACAAAGAGCCTAAATATAAGCTGTAACTGGCCACTCAATGTCAAATTCAGTCATTTCTCTATGTCTCTCAAGAACAGCCTCAAAAAACAACATGCCTAATATTCAGCTTTATCTGCTCCACACCCTGGGACCTTTTTTGGAGCAGCCAATGGAAAGGAGGTTGATGGCTCTGGAAGTGCCACTCCAGCTCAAAGCAGATGTGGCTTTTGACTCATTAACAGTGGCAGCTAGAAACATATTTGAGCACAGCTGCAAGGAAGAACTGCCTGAGCTCATGGTTGGCTCACAGGCTTATGAAATCCCACCCAATCAGTATTCCTCAGAATAGTGATTGTCTACTTTGGGGAAGACCTAGAACAAAATCCAGCAGCAAATGGCATGTTGCCAAACATAGCGACATTCAAAGTTATGCACAGGTGGATTCAAATAATGCAACTCAGATTGCTCCAAACAGCAAGGGGCCCACTGAACACTTTACACCCGGCCTCTATATTGTGGTCTTGCTCTAAATGAGACATAACACACAGAGGATATTATCCAGCAACTTGTTGCAAATCAGCAATGCCATAAAGATTTTGCCAAGCCTTGTCCTAGGTTTTGGAATTCCCTTGTTGTCTAGCTCTGGTCCCCAATGAAATTTCAGAGTAAACCTCTTCCCTAATCCTACTGGGGCATCAGGAATGATTCTGATGTGACCTCACAGATTTGCTCTGGGGTTATGCTTTCAGCTGCCACAACTTTCTAAAAAATGTCAAACACTTTCAAGCTTCACCAGAAGCACAGTAAGCAGGACAATGTTGACCTGAAACTACCTTATGCAAAAGGATGAAAAAATGACAGCTGAAAGAGATAGGACATGGACAGTATCTACACTTGAAAATCATACAGCTTGTAACTTCTTTGCAACTAAAATTCACAATGTGTTTCTATTTGGAGTTTATAGTTTGTCTCCAAATAGACTTCTCCCAACTTTTCAAAAGTGATCATTAATAGTTAGATGGATGATACAAAAAAAGAAAGAAAAAAAGGGTAAATCTCAAAAGCACCTCAGTAAAATTAGATAAAAATAATATAGCAGACAACACTCACCTAATACAGCAAGTTCTGAATATTTTTTTCCTAAGAAAATGAGTGAAGAAAGAGGCTCAAAAACTGCACAAAAGAAACAGCAAAGCTTGTATTTCTGCTCCCATGCCCTGGCATAGGGAAGAATGGCAAACCTGAAGGATGGCCAGGTAAACTTTGGCCCAGATAAAAGTATAGTATCATGATTTCATAGATCAGTTACAAGTGCCTTGTTGTATTATGAACCAGACATGCAATAGGTCTTTTTTCTTCTTTAAACAAACAGACCCTATTCTATTAACAGCCCCAAGAGATGGAGCTCTGGCTTTTATTTGTACTTCATCAAAAGACTAGAACTTACCAGGTGATTTGGGAATTGAAAATAATTCACTGGTAAAGGCTCCATTTTGTTAAGGACAATGCTGCCGGCAGTCCAGTCAGAACCCCACCTGGGCTTACATGCAGCTAACAAGATGCTAATCTGTGCATATCATGAACACAGCTACAGAAGAACAATCTGGGAAGGTTAATTGTTGCATGGAAACAACTTTTTTATTCAGTTAGGTACACAGAGTACATTTTGAACAACCCATTTCCCTTTATCCCACTCTGCCACATTTCACTTTATAAATTTGAAAGTGATGAAACAAGCAAAAATATCTTCAAAAATGAACTCACACACTCCTATTTTCAGTGGTTCCTGTCCCCTAAGTCTCAAATTATTCCAGGGCTCCTAAATTCTTGAGAGTGGTTTGTATGCATTCAGACATCAATCATATGCTTGCATGTGTTCATATGACTTTCCAAGTTTGTTGTGTCAGAAGTCAGCTTGAATGATCCCCTAGGCTCACAAATATTTTCACAGTCTGCCTCACTGGGAAGTGTGGCCACGGAACTCAGTTCTTGTGGTGGGACAATGGGAACTGAGAACCTATTGGGGTCTGCTCAGAAACATAAAAAATGAATGTGAGCAGAAATTATGTATTCCATTCTCAAGACTACCCCATAAGCAATACTTAGCATCCTCTTCCTCCACCTGCAATGCAGACACAGGTACAAGGGTGACCTTCGAAACCAAGTGTTAAGGATGGAAGTGCCACCATCAGCCAAATTTCTGAGTGACCTCCACCTGAGCCTTCCAACTGGACTTTTTGTAAATGAGAAATGAATTATTCTCTTAAAATTTTTATATTTCAAGATTTTTCTGAATAGCAACTAAATGCTTCCTTAACTAATATCTAAAACATAGGTGCTGCTGTGATTAACGATGTATGCGTTCATTTTATAGGCAATACCAACTCAGAGCAGCTTTTGTCTCTGCATATTTTCTCAAAAACACTTCATAATTTCTTTTTTCCAACAATTCTAGGCACTGAACTAGATGTAATATAGACAGAGAGCAAAGTAAGTCAATCCCTGGCCCCAGATTTACAATGTACATATTGGGGATGACAGACATATAATAAAAATACAAACAAGTGTATCATTACAAATCACAAGTGCTTGAAGGAAACTGGGCGTTGTATAAGAAAATGACAGAAGCGATCTAATATAGATTGAGGTAGGAGAAGGGGAGGACAGGAGTTTCCAGGGTAGTGATATTTAAGCTGCAGGCCACACCAGTGAGCATACGGAAAACTAAAGAAAAACTTAGAAATTTTATTTTAAAAAAATAAAGAAAAGAGCCCTCCAGGCAAAGAACAAATTGTGCCAAGTCCCTCAAATAGGAACAAACTTGATGCCATGGAGAAACCAAAAGAAAAGAAGGCCACATGAGCTGGAGAGGATTGTACCTGAGCAAGGGGAAGAGGGAAAGCAGAAGGGAGGAAGTGAAGGAGAGAATATGGAGAGCTGGGCCAAGCTCGGACCTGTCAGACCACAGCAAGGATGATCAATCCTAACATAAGCATTCTCAATGGGGGCAACATTCTTGAAGTTGAGAAAAGTAAGAACTTACATAATACAATAGTTTGTGGCTTCCAAAGAGCCACAGCATATGTAAACAAATAGTATATTTATGGAATAAAAATTTCATGGGAGTGGGAGTGGATTAGAGGAAAAGCTAAAAAGACCTCTTTTAGGAGGTAATAATGAAAAAGAAGGCTGAGAAATACTGGACCACAGGCAACAAGAAGCCAGCAAAGACTTTATGCAGCAGAATGTCATAGGTCAATGTTAATTTCACAATATCCATCAATCAGGAACTATTTGTATTTTTCCATCTCCAAAAGCATAGTATGAGTTAACTGACCAAGATGGCTGATTTGAGGTGCCTAGGGTGATATCACCGACAACAAAGGACCAAAGCAATGAAAAACCAACAGCTATTCCATGGCAGTGTTTGAGCAGAACATCAGTATGCATGGAGAATGCAGCCCAGACATTGCAGGTATGCAAAGACCTCACAAAGAAAGAAACTGAGCACATGGCATCTACCATTCCATCTCTTGAGATCAATCCTGAACCAAGAGAAACTTCACTCAGTGGGAAAAGGCCAAGCAGAAGGCCCCCAACATCCCTTACTCACCATCACAGACGCCTTAGGCATTCATTGCTGGAGAACGTTGCAGCCCTTGAAGGCCCCGAATCACATTAAAAAGCTGTTGGGTTACCATACTGTTGAATTTTCTGAGAATGAGTACAGCCTATGTTGCGCCCCCACCCCTTGTATTATGCTGCATGGAACTGTCCTAAAATCCTGTCCACTGACAATCCTATGAAGCAGCCAGCAATTACCTCCAGCCTTTACTGAGAAGCTTAGGCTGCCAATGACCCCACAGAAGCAACCAAGGAATCCTGATCACCCTCCTATGTCTCCAAGAAGTAGCCAAGCAGCCAAGTTTTCAGATCAGACAATCAAGGCAATGAGACAATAACAGCATTATTCCAAACAGCCAAAAGTTGGAAGCAATCCAAGCACCCAACAATAAATGAATGAATAAACAAAATGTGCTTTGCATGTGTATATGCAACAAAACATTATTCAGCCTCAAAAAGGAAGGAGGTTCTGATACATGCTATATAGATAAACCTTGTGGATATCGTGCTCAATAAAAAAATCAGTCACAAAAAATGTTAAAGATTCTACTTATATGACATACCTAATATTCTCTAATTCATAGACACTGAAAGTAGAATGGTGATTTCCAGGGTATGGAAGAAGGGAAGAATGAGGAGCTGTTTTCTAGTGATTACAGAGTTTAATGTTTTTAAAATTGAAAAAGTTCTAGAGATGGATATTGGTGATGGGCACAGAACAATGTGCTTAAAACTACTAAACTGTATATTAAGATAGTATATCTTACACATACGTATATGTGTGTGCCTTGCCAAAATTACAAATTTTTAAAATTTTTAAATGATAAGTAAAAGATAATATGAATGGTTTCACAGTAACGTCAAAGAACCTCTGTTCATGAACACACACACAGTTTGAAAATATAAATATCCAGACCACATTCTAGAAGCCAGAAAATTTGGAAAAGCTAATGAGGTTGAAGGCAAATCCAGAAAGTGAATATTCTGGGTCCACGATAACATTACACTCAGCACCCTCTTGAATTTGATTTGGCCAATAAAAGTGAGCAGAATCAATATCCATGACTCTGAAGGGAAGTATTCATTTAGAGCAACACTCCTCCTCCTGCCCTAAAGGCTACAGAAGTGCAGGTGAGATGAAGCTGCCACCATCAGGAATTCTTTCTTCTAAATAATTTACTTTTTTGTTTGCAGAACAAATGATTACATTACTTGTGACGAGTTGGTACATGTACATACCACATCCTAATTGTTCTTTTTCATACCTTACCCTCCCGTACTTCCATGCTTCTTCCAGTGCTTGGTCCCCTTACCATCTGCCTTGATTCTTGAGGACACCTAGAAAACCAAGTTTCCCGACACTCAACCCACAGCTCTGGGGAAATAACCCTTTGTGGTGTTAAGCCACCAAGGTTTGAGGGTTGTTGGCTACCACATATTCTAGCCCATCTTGGTAATACAGAGTTTTTAAGGGGGCAATAGAGCATGAGACTTTGAATTTCAGTTTAAAGCAGTAAAAGGCACTCTTTAATAACAAAACAAACTTTATGTCTCTGCAACTAAATTCTGAATACCCTTTCTTTGCGAAGTGTATGAGATTGTAACAATGACTATTAGCAGTAAATAAACCTTACATTTTTTTTCAAATAGTTTGACATCACAGCCTGTGCATGACTCAATGTAGAATGTATCTGTATATTTAGCTTGGCTGGTTAGTAACACAGATGGGGAAGACACTGTAAGTAATAGGCACATGAAACATTCTCTTCTTTTCTCTAAGAATGTCAAAGTAATTGCTCCACCATACAGATGGAGAAAAGGTGTTCAGTAGCACTTCCTCCACTTTTCATCAAGTGTTAGGTTCCTGATTACTTTGGATGGTTTTCTAAATAAGTATCTGTTAATCTTCCAGGGGCACGACTTGAGAAGAAAATGTACAGAAGCCAGTTTTTAGCAGGTTATGTGAGGGAGTAAGGGTGGAGGGTTTTCCTCTCCCCTTTCGCTGTCATTTCCTTGCTGCAGAGTGACTGCAAGCTGAAGCAATTCCCAAACATCTGAAAACCATTTATAAAAAAACTGAGGTTACTGCAAATAAAGACACTGTAAGCTGGTGGTTCATATCTTTAGTTCATGATGTAACTAGACACTAAAATAATAATGTATACTCTAGTGGGAAAATTCACTGAACAGAGTTATAAGAAGTGTGGTCCACTCCCACTTCTACCACTATCAAACTAGGACGTATCACTCAACTGCCTATGAACTTACTTCTATCATCTATAAGTAAAACAGATCAGCTGAATATTTTCCCAAATCTGGCCTTTGGTCCCACTGGTATGTGAGTGAGGAGGGTATTGAGTACCTGTAGCAAATGCAGATTTCTGGGCCCACCCAGAATCTCTGAGAGTGCGCCCAGGAATCTATAATGAAAACTCAACTTTTAGTTGCCCAGCTCAATTTTTCACAAACCTGAATAATACACATTGAAGTTTGTGAGCCACAAGGTTAAAGTATGCATTGAAAAGGCCCCTTCCAGCTATGCACTCCCATAGTCAAGAGCAGAACAGAAATTTGTAGCTCCCGTACCACCCATTCCACAACCCAAAAATGCGTAACTCTCTACTTAGTGCTCATCCCAGTGCAAAACAAAATATTAAAACAGAAATGGAGTTAATAACTATTCAAAACATTTCCCCATTCACTTCATCTCATCTCTATTCTCCACCGCAAAAAATAGCTTACATGTCAATCACACCTTGGAGAATACACTTTAATACCATACATGATATTTCAAGGCCAGATCTTTACATCATCTTAACTCCATGTTCCCTCATAAAACTGTTTCCAAATATGAATGTCAACATTTGTAAAACAATAAAATATTTCTGTGCTACATCTCTCAGAAAATAGGTTAGATTATGTTTACTTAAGCAGAAAGTGGTGAGCAGTTACTGAAAATTTGAAAACTGAAACAAAAATGGGTAAGGAGAGAGTACCTAGTATTGTGTTTGGCAACCAGAAGGGAGTTAGTAAGCAAGAATTCCTTCCCTGAAAAAAAATTCTGCAAAGAGGATCAGTGAATCCAAAGCCAGGTCCTAGACCTCTAGACCTCCAGTCCAGGGCCTTGTTTATAATACTGACCAAAGACTGACTTACACTAGGAATAAAAGGAATCAGACTCTGAAAAGTGCTCATCATAACCAGGATGAATTTTAATGGAATTTGGAGATGGACCAAGATAAGAAAACAGAAATAATAAAAGAATAAATAGTGCTAACTTCAAGTTAAGCATGGCACATTGAACACAATGTTTTCTCCATTCTCTCCCAAATGTCTGCTAAAATAACAATAAATAAATAAAGATGACAAGAGAACTGGAAAGGAGACAACAACAGATAAAATATGCCAATAAATTTTTGGAATATGGAAAACTGGTGGAGGAATTATGACTGACTTAACAGAATTTTGCCTGCAGAGAAAAATAATGATGAGAAGCAAGACCATTTGGCCTGTAAACCTTCATAAAGGCTTCAGACTTGGAGGCACCTGGTGTTGTGGAAAAGGGAAGAGGAGAAATTTGTCTACAGCTAGGAATATTGGTTGAAAGTCTCTGTAAAGAAGACTCAGCTGGAAAATGAAGTTGAGAAAAATCTTTTAGAACATATAATAAAGCCATCACAATAAAGATAAAAGATTTTAAAAGATAAGATATTTGGTCTAAGATATCAATAACTAAAAGGAGCTTTACCAAAAAAAGAAAAGAAAAGAAAACACATAAAACAATTGGAAAGGAGATTACTGAAGATGTATGGAAATAAATATGTCCCAAACTGGAAGATATAAATCTATTGAATATTGAAGGCCCATGAAAAACCTAGCTCAGTGAATTTAAATATTCCATATCAAGGCATAGCATGATGAAATTTTAGCATAGCATCAGCAAACTGCGCCTTATGGGTGAAATCTGGTCTGTCACCTGTTTACATAAGTGGATTATTGAAACACAGATATGATCACTTATCTATTGTATATGGCTGCTTTCATGCAACAATGTCATAGCTGAGTAAAGACAAAGACAGTATGACCCACAAAGCTCAAAAAGTTTATTATACTGCCCTTTACAGGAAAAGTTTGCCACTTCTTGCTTTAGGGCACCAGATATAAATGCTCTAGAAGTCTCCAGAGACCAAAAAAGTCAGGCTAAAAACACAAGAACTAGATTAGAAGTGACATTTGATGCCTCAGTAGCAATATGAAATGCCAAAAGAGAATGCAATCTTGTCTTCAAAATGTGAAGGACAGAGGAAGTAGGAGCAAGGGGAAAATTACTGTCAACCTAGCACTCTGAACCACACAAAATAAGAATCAAATAAGAGATCAGAATAATTTTTAAATGCAAAGTAATAAAAATTTTATTTTCATACTCATTTTCTTTGCTAGAAGTTGTGGTACCTATGGAATAGGAAAGTGGACAGAACTTTTTTTAAAAGGAACTCTTGGTGTGACATCTGTGTGGGTAGTTAGGCAGAAAATAATCAGCACTGAAAACAAAAGAGGAATATGGATGGAGGAACACTGGCAAATATCAGAGTCTGTGCCTGGCATTTGAAAAATGTATTCATACTCATGTGGTGATTCTATGGCACTGAAGTGAAAAAATAACAGTTACAAAAATTAAGGACTTCTCTCTCAATAAAGGCAACTGTTTACTCCAAAAGAAGTAAATGTTGTAAATGAAAAATTGCTCAACATCATTAGTCATTCGAGAAATAAGAAATGAAAACCACTATGAAATATTAAGTCACAGTCACTTAGGGTGGCTATAACAAAAAGTCAGCTAACAATAAGCTTTGGTGAGGATGTACACAAATTGAAACCTTCAACCATTGCTGATAAGAATGTGTAAAGGTGGAGCTACTTCGGGAAACACTCTAGCAGTTCTTCAAATGATTAAACATATGGGTACAATTTGACCCATCAGTTCTATTCCTAGGTAAATGCCTCACAGAAATGAAAAACAAAATGCCTACAAAAAGTTTTTTGGCAATGTTTATAGCATCATTATTCACAATAGTTAAAAAATAAGAAAAACTCAAATATCCATCAACAGGTAAACGAAATGTGGCATATTAATACAGTGAAATATTATTACTTCATAGAAAGGTAATGTTGAAATATGTCATAACTTGGATGAACATTGAAAATATGCTAAGTGAAGAAGCCAGTTACAGTAGTCCACATATTATATGGTTCTACTCATATAAAAATCCAGAGGAGAAAAAGAGATAACTAGTTGCTTAGAACTGGGATAGAAGGAGCATAGAGTGGTGATAACTAAAGACAACTGGATTTCTTTTTGAGGTACAAAAAATGAAAAACTGACTGCGATGATGTTGCACACATCTGTGAATATAAAGAAAATCAGTGAATTGTACGATTAATTGAATGAATTTTATGATATGCAAATTACAAGTTGATAAAGCTTTAAAAATGTACTAGAAAAATGGGGTAATATACTATATGAAAGACTAACCACTACATTACATTAATACTAACTACTGATTTTTATGTGATAAAAGATAATGAAAGTAGCATATAAAACAGAATTAAGAAGCCATGCAATAACTGGAATTTTTAAAAATATGATACACCAAGAAATCCCACAAAAGTTACACTGTAAGAATTATGGAGTTTACTATTATCTAAAAAACTGAAAGAATTAAAGATGATTATTTAGTATTAATATAGTCAAAGGTAAAGTACACTGCAAAATACAGACTGTAACAGGGATAGAGTCCATGTAACAATCATCAAAGACCAGTTGCAGAGACATATTCCTATAATCCCGGCTTCTTGGGTGACTGAGGCAAGACAACTTTAAAGCCAGCCTGAGCAATGTAGCAAGCCTCTGTCTGAAATTTAAAAATAATAAATGTTAAAAGGGCTAGGTATGTAGCTCAGCACTCCATAGGTTCAATTCTTAATACCATAATGGTAATAACAATTAATAAAATAAAAGGCTCAGTTCACAGAGGTGACATAATAATTCTAAATATTAATTCACCAAATAACACATCTATGAAATAAATAATAGAACTATAGGGGGAAATATAAAAAGCTACAATCATAGATGAAGGTTTTAATACTTCTCTCTCAATAAGTAAAATAGTACATATACAGAAAATTAGCAAATATATAAATTTGGACAATGCTATAAACCAACTTGACTTAAAAGGCATTTGTCAACCATTTCACCAAACAATAGTCAGACTGCTCAAGAAAAGGTAGAAGGCACAACTTACAGAAAATCCAATTATTTTCAATTGAACATAGATCTTTTACTAATATTGATCAAATTCTATGCCATAAAACAAGTATCAATAAATTTTAAAAGACTCTAGTAATAGTATCTATTCCTACCAGAATGAAATTAAATTAGAAATTAATCATACAACTATCTAGAAAATTCCCAAATGTTTAGAAACTAAACAATATACTTCTAAACACCAAAGGAGCAAAGAAAAAATCAAAGCAAAGTAAGGAACTGTTTTGAATTGAAAAAAATGAGAACATACATCCATATTTACATGATGCCTCTAAAGCAGCACTTAGGGAAAACATATCACTAAACACATAGGTTTAAAAAAAATAAAAAAAGATATTAATGATCTCAGAATACAGCTTTAAAAGCTGGAAAAATGAGAAAATAAGACCAAATCAAATTCAAAATCGTACAAGAAAGAAATAGTAAAGATGAGAGAGAAAATGAGTGCAATAAAAACCAAGACAGAGAAGCCCATGAAATCAAAAGCTGGTTGTTTGATTGGCAAAACTGAAAAACTACTTAGTAGACTGATCAGGAAAAAACTGAAGAAATAAGTGGCCAGTATCAGGAATGATATAGTGACAAAGCTACATAGTCTAACAATATTAGTTAATAAGAGGATTATGAACTACTTTATGTGAATAATTTCAACAATTTAAATGAAACTGATCTATTTTGAAAGATACAAACTACCAAAGTAACTCAAAATGAAATAGATAACCTAAATAGCCCCATATCTATTTAAGAAATTAAATTTGTAATTAAAAAATTTTCCCACAAAGTAAACTCCAAGTTCAGATGGTTTCACTGTAAATTCTCAAACACTTGAGGAATAAATTATATGCAATCTCTTTTACAAAATTGAAAAGAAGGAAATATTTCCTGGCTTATTCAATGCAGCCATTCAAATGATGACTTGCCTACAGTAAAAGGACCCTAGCGAAGTAACTGGATTGTGAGGGTCCCAACCTCATCAATGTGCTACCTCCCTGATGAGTTCAAACCTGAATGAGCTATTAGGAGGTAGGGTTTGTTGAAGGAAGTAGGTCATGGCTGTGTGGACTTGGGAACCATATCTGCTCCCTAGTCTCTTTCTCTCTGGCTCCTCCCCTGTTCTGTGCTTCCCAAATGCCATGAGTTTTCTCTACCATGCCCTTTTATCATGATGTTTTGTGTCTTGGACCTGCCAGACCATGGACTGAAATGTCTGAAACCATGAACCAAAAATAAACTCTGAGCCAAAATTAAATTCCTCCTCCTTCACATTGTGGGTATCAAATATTTTATTTTGTCCCAATGTGGGAAATGGTATCACAGTTAGGAACACAACTATTCTGAAATTAAAACTAGAAAAACACATTGCAATAAAACAGCAGAACATTATTCCCCATGGACACAGATTAAACATTCTAGACAAAATTGAGTAAATTGCATCCAATAATAAATAAAAGGGTAATATATTATAATTGAATGAAAACATCCCAGTAATACAAAGTAAGTATAACATTAAAAAATCACAGAAGGTAATTCACTATATTAACAAAATAAAAAATAAAAATTTGATAGATGCAGAAAAAGCTTTGGACAAAATCTGACATATATTTCTGATTTAAAACTCTCAACAAATGAATAAAAGGAACTTCTTCAACCAAATAACAAGCATCTACAAAATATCTGTACTTAACATCCAAAAATTCAACACCTAACTTGATGGTAAAACACATAATTATTGTTCACTGATATCAAGAACAAGGCAAGGATATGACACAGCATTTCTGTTCAACCTAGAACTAAAAGGTCTAGCTAATATTATTATACAAGAAAAAACAAAGAGTATCAAGACTGATATAAATTAACTGTATTCATATACAACACTATTATATAGAAAATTGGTTAGAATAGTGAAAAGCTATAAATAAGTTTAGTAAGGTTGTAGAAAACAATATACAAAATTAATTGTTTTTATATACTAAAAGGAACAATTAGTAACTGAAATTTTAAAAGTTGTGCCATTAAAATAGCATTAACAAAAAGAGATACTTAGGGCTGGGGTGGTAGCTCAGTGATAGAGTGCTTGCCTAGTACTCATGAGGCCTAGATTCAAACCCCAGCACCATAAAAAAAGAAAGAAAAAGGAAGAATGATAATAAATTTGACAAAAATGCATAAACCTTCTATATTGAAAACTAAACTAAGGGTGCATCACATTCATGAGTCATGAAACTTGATATCATTAAGAGGCCTATTCTCTGAATGACAGATTAAAACACTCCCAACCAAATCTCTATGTGCCTTTTTTTAATGGCAAACTGATTATAAAAGTCTTAAGTCATACAAGATACTCAAGTCAACATCCTTGAAAACAAAGGACAAAGTTTGAAGAGACATATTTCCTGAGCTCAATCATTTTTAGACAACTATAGTACTCAAATCAGTGTGCTACTATATAGCAATAGACATATGGTTCACTGGAATAGAGAGAATCCAAAAGTAACTCACATACATCTGGACACCTGAATTTGGTGAGAGTGCACAGACGATTTAGTGGGTAATTTTTTCAAAATATTGTACTAGCATGCTGAATAGCCATACATGAAAAATGAACCTTGACCCATACCCTGTACAATGGATAAAATTTAACTGAACATGGAGCACAGACTAAATGTAAACCTTAAAACAAAAATTTTGGGAAGAAAATCTCTGATCCTGGAATAGACAAATATTTTTTAAAACAAGCAAAATGACAATCCACTAAGAAAAAATTTGGTAAGCCCAACTTCATCAAAATGTAAAATTTATGTACATGAAAGTCACGAGTAAGTGAAAAGATATGCTGCAGACTAAGAAAAAATATTTTCAAATTATATTCAATAAAAGGTGCACAGCCAGAATACATGAAGAATTTGCTGAACTTAATAAACAAAAAAACCCAAAAATGAACAAAATATTTGAACAGAAATTTTGTGAAAGATGCATACATTCATGCACCCATAACTACACTTAAGCCAACTCTGGAACATGATGGCGGTTCCATATGACTGCATCACTCAACATCATAGTAGTCAAATTCGTGTAAGTATATCCTATTACGTCCAAGAGATGACAAAATTACCTACTGCTGCATTTCTTCCAAACTATCTTCATGATTAAGCAATGCACAACTGTATATGGAGTCTAAATAAATGCATAGAAAAATGTTAAAAGCATCATTAATCACTGGAAAACTGCAAATTAAAACCTAGAACAAACTGCCACTATTTGTATGGCCAAAATAAAAGGCCATACCAGTGGTTGGCAAGGATGCAGAATTGTAATTCTCATGAGCTGGTAGTAAGGATGTAAATGGTAGAGTCCTCCCTTTTTACCCTCAGGGAATATGTTCCAAACTCCTCCGTGAAGGTCTGAAACTGAAGATAGTACCAATGCTTTCTTTTCTATATAAGAACAGTAAGAAATTGACAATAACAGTAACAAATTAGAGCTATAATAAAATACTGTCATAAATTTTTAAACGTATGAATTATTTCTGGCATTTTCAGTGTACCATTCTGGCATTTTTAGATTACCTTTGATGACAAATAACAACAACCATAGAAAGTAAAATAATTGATAAGGAGAGATTAACTACTGTACAAACTTTTTAAAAACTGAGTTTCTTTTAAGGAAAAATGTTAAACCTGCATCTACCATATGACTCAGCCACTAAATGCTTAGGTATTTACCTAACACAAACAAAATCACATGTCCATACAAGGACTTGTTCATAAATGTTCACAGCAACTCTTGGTAATAGCCAAAAGCTAAAACGCACTGGTCATCAGTAAATGAAAGTTGATGAAGAACAAGCTGTAGAAAATTTGTGCAGTGTAATACTATTCACAAAAAGCAACATACATAATCACAAAATAAGTATGCTGAGTGAAAAAAAAAGTAGTAGGAGCATAGTAATTCCATTTACATAAAATTCCAGAAAATGTAAACTAACTTACAGTAACAGAAAGATCATTATTTGCCTGATATTGGATTCAAAGGCGGCTAAGAAGGAGACATTACAAAAGGTCTTAAGAATACTTCAGGGTAATGGTGTTGTGGGTATACACATATGTCAAAACTTAACATATCGTACACTTTAAACATGTGCAGTGTACTGTGTGCCAATTATATTTCAAAACAACATACAAAAATGTGAAACTAAGAAAAATGCACAGCTGCCTCTAGGCACGGACCTGAGTTTAGGAAAAACAGTGGTGCAAGAAGTTGCTATGTTTCTTTCTAAGCTGTTGGTGGCATTTTTCTTTAACCATGAAAGGTTATTGTGATAGTAAAAATGAAAATAAAATAATAGCAAGAACATAGAAAAGGACAACAAAGAGAGACAAGCACATCTTTTTCAACATCCACAGTTGAATATTTGTTCACAAACTTTTGTGGTAATTCTGGAACTATTTGCTTCACTACTGAATTCATAGAAAGGTTACCATTTAGTACACCACTGGAGATAAAAATATTTAATCTTTATGTTTGAATGAGCTATCATTAATATATCATCAAAAGAATAAAAATTGCCACTCAATGGTATTTTAAAAGCAATAGTAATGGATTTGTGATCTAGCAACACACAATCTTGAACAACCTTACTAATTGTACAGCATATTGCTACAGTAAGTTTACAGAAATCATTAACTAGTTGATAAAACCTACTGAGTGACAGGATGCATTTGGACTGAGCCAATGAAATAAAATTTAAAAGAAATATAACCAATTTCATAAGAACCTAAGAAGTGAGATGAAAACAACATTATAAGGAAGGGAAGTGAAATAATCCCCGAAAGCACAAAGTTAGTAACAAGAAAAAAATGCTGGGATTTTTAAATATTTTTCATTTGTATTAAAATTGTTTCTGAATTAATGGTATGTTTCCATTTAGGAAGACGATTTTGATCTCTGCTCTTCCTTCTATCCTTGTTTCAATACGCACAAGAGAGATTTGATAGCACTGGTAGCATGGATGAAGTGTTTTGATTTTCTAAAAAAAGTCAAAAGATAGCTGGGCATGGTGGTACATGCTGATAATCCCAGAACTCCGGGAGGCTGAGCCAGGAGGATCACAAGTTTGAGGCCCATCTGAACAATTTAGCAAAAAAATTTTTTAAAGATCTGGGATGTAACTCAACATAAAGACCCTGGGTTCAATCGCCAATACTGCAATCAATCAATCTTTTTGTTTTTAACAAAGGGTCTCACTAAAGACAATAAACAAAGTGTCCAGATCAACTACACTGACAAACATCTAAGCTAGCCCTCAAAGGCATCCTGCATTCTACCAGGATACAGGACCCATCTCCAACTCTTTTCTATCCCTGTTCTGACAGGTTTAGTCAGGTTCACATACAGAGAGTATCTTTGGAGAGTAGAACAAGACAAACCCATTTGGAATTAACCGATAAATCAACCCCCCCACACACACACACACAGTCCAAATTCGCTTTTTATCATTCTAATCCAGAAGAAATCGTTGAGACCTAGGGCAAGAAAGAACTGGTATGTAATGGCAGGAAAACCCATTTGTTCTGAATATCAATAAGGCCCAAAATAACTTGAAATTAGCTTAAACAGGCAAAGTGGGGGGGAAATTTCCATATATATATTTTTATATATGCAACTGCATTATGATCTTCTGTAGCATCTTTGTTGGATTCAAAATTAGCAAATGTTTTAACAAAATCTCACGAATGTGGGTATTCAAAACTAAGAGAGATACTGTTTTTTGATTTGTTTTAGTTGTCCATCTGCCTGGTGCTGTTGGCGTTGGCAGTACCTTCAAGAGCACAAGCCTACATTCTCATTTTACAGATGAGGAAATGAAAGGTTAAGAGCCTCAATCAAAATGACAAAGCAGTTAGGGAAAGCACCGGGACAGGAATCTACCCATCAAGACTCCTGAGCCTGTCTTAGGCCCTCTTTCCTATTCTTCAAGGTTACTGTGGGACCCATGATTCTATAGAAACAGGTCACCATAGTTAACACAGGTCGTGTTTGCATAATGGCCTTCCCCCAGTGGCACAATGGAACCACCTGGGAGCTACAAACACGATGAAGCCCAGGGCTCGCCTCTCCCTTGGGCTATGATGATGGTATAGGAGCTTCAGGTGCTCCCTCATCAGTAGCCAGGACTGGAAGCACTGCTGTGAAACAAGGCCTGGTGGGAATAACACCTGCTAATAATTAAGCCAGCCTTTCCAATTGTCATGCCGATATAAGCAGGTATCTGTGGCTGACATTTTCTGTCATTGATTAGGGTACCCCTACTCTCAGGTCCTAGCTGGCTCTGGGCAGTTTTAAACTTTCACTGTGGATCGTCTTAGCCTCCAGAAGTGTACCACCACCAGCAGAACGTCCATTAGAAAAGAGAGATGAAAACAAGTTCCAAAACATTAAGTAAAAGTGAGGGAAGGAAATTCCCTGATGTGGACAAGCTTCCCTAAGCAAAACAGAAGAGAAGGAGGCTATCTGGCAATAATTCCCACCAAGAGTATTTGGGCATTTTCCCAGAATTATCCAAGTAATCCTGTGAAAAGCAAAGCTGTGTAGGCTAAATTACTTACAAACTGCCTAAATCGTGGATTTTAATCAAAATTTACCTGACTGTGGAAAACAAGCCAAAGACAAGGACGCCACATGCATCTTGACTTTTGACTCAATACTGGACCCTCCTGGGTCTTGCAGTAATACACCCCTGACCAGAAACTTCTCGGGGCTCTTGTGCACCGGAGAATTTCTAAATTCTGCACCCAGCTGACCCACGAGAAGGGTGGGAGGATTCAGACGGGGTGTGGTCGGGTTCAATCATCTCTCACACCCCGAGCCACTTCTTCATCACCAAGGCACCGGAGCCCACCTGGTGCGGTGTGTCCGCACCTTACAACGCTATGTCGGAGCCAAAGGGACACGGGTGCTCTAGAGTGACCCCCGTCAGAAGTTCATGGGCCCAGCGCAAGAACAGAATTGAGTGTTCCAGCGTTTGAGCTCCCAGGTGACGCCTGAGATTCCCCCCAAAAACGAGAGACTGGGCTCCAAGAAGGACTGTCCGAAAGGGGTTGAGGGTCTCCAGGCTCCGGGAAGGTGACAGCTCCCGCGCTCAGGCACCGCCTACTCAGCCTCACTCTGCCCACATGGAAGCTAGACCTGGGCGCAGGCGTGAAGCCGGGACGGGTTCCAGGAGCCCAGAGCGAAGATTGACGCGGGCCAGCCAGCTCGAAACTTGCTGCCAAGGCTCGCCTTAGCTTCAAGGCTGCACCACCTGTCCCAGCTCGGCCGGCAGCGCAGCCCCAGGAGGAAGCTCGCTGGGAAGCGCACGCCCCAAGTTACAAAACTCCCTGCCCTAGCACTGACTGGAAGAGAAGTCCAGGAAGGACGCGAGACCCACAGGCTGCCCTACCTGTCCAGCAACACACAGCAGGCACCAGGTGCCACCGAGGAGACGGGCCAGCAAGCCCGGGCGCCAGGACGCCGCTAGCCGTGCCATGGTCGCCAAAGGGAGTCCGGGGAGAGACCTCTCCGTGGAAGCCGTGTTCGCCTCCGTGCGGACTGAGCGGGCTGGGCGGCCTGGGGCCGAGCACCGGACGCGCGCCGCGCTGCGCTGCGCTGCGCTGCGCAGGGCTGCGCCGAGCCCGAGGTGCGTCCTCCCAGTGGCCGCGGGGCCTCGGAGCCAGGCGGCTTTGAATGGGTGCGCTTGCGCTGGGGGTGGGGGCGTTATTTGTGAATGTGCCGCTTGTCTTGGCTCAGGATTGTTCGTGCTTCTCCCCCACCCCTCAGCACCCCCTCCGGCTCCTGCTCCTCCCCTCCTGTGTCAGCCCGTGAAGGCGGAGAGCGCAGACACCCAGCCGCCCGGGCAGCGACCTTGGTGTGCGTGTAGGGAAACCCCAGTGGGGCAGCACGCTGGCTCCTATTTATTCTGTTTTAAAGGAAGGTCGCGCTTTCTGCCCACCTTGCTTGAGTTTGAAACGCCACCCTGTCTGCTCTCAAAGAAGGAAATGCAGCCTGGGGTGCTGGTGCTTTCCCCAGAGAGAATCCCGGGATCATTCCCCCAGCACTCCCTGAGCACACAGCACAGCTCTGGGGACTGCTGCTGCCCTGAGAGCTGAGACATAGTCTCCCGGGGCTGATAATTAGGAAACTCACCGCCCCACCTGATCGAACGGAAATGAACCTCTCCCACCTAGTGGAGCCTGTCCGGGGGAGCTCATAGAGGTTTGCCTGTGGAGTTGATTTGTTTGGCAACCTGGGTCTAGCGAAGGAGCTGTGCTCCTGAATGGTAGCAGCGGGCACCCATGACAGCTAGGTAGGATGTGAGGGCAATCTGGCAGAGACATCTGTCACCCCACTGATCCACAGGCTTGATTTGGCTGATCTGGCTGGCTAGGCTTGTGTCCCCTTCCTCTCTGGCCTCTCCTTGAGCGTCCTTCCGAAGCTTCGAGCTCCATTAAAGTGGAAGCCACACCTGATAGAGGAGGAAGGTTCCCCCTCCCTGGATCAAGGGTGCATGAGTAGCTGTGCTTCCCTGTGCTAAATGAGCCCTCAAGGGCCATGACAGCTAGGTGGGAACTGGAGCCAGCGCCACACACATCAGGGAGCCCAGGAAATGGGTTACAGGAGACTGGCTTCACTGGATGTCTTTCTGTTCTAAAGGTTGCTGGGGGCAAGGCAGGATGTCTCCTTCTTCTGGTTCAGGCCACGTTTTTGTTTTTGTTTTGTTTTGTTTTAATTATACTTGAGGGCTTAAAACTTTTCCTGCAACAGAAGATAAACATCGCCCCTATTGCTTTTCTTTGCTAGTGGGACCTAAGCTCATTTCTTCCTCAAAACCTGATTTTCCAGAGCCAGTCTCCCAACCCATCTTTAAAAGCAAGCAAATTTTCTACCTTGCTCCCAATCATCTTCGAGGCCACACCACTCCACTCCAACTTTGGCAGTGAAGTTGGAAGAGATGGGGAGCTGGCCCCGCTTCAGTAAGCTTTTATGATAAGGATTCAGTGCTGCGCTGGAGAAATCACTTCTGTGAAGTTCCCACGTGGGCTAATTGGGATGAACCCAGCATCAAATGAAGATGTCAGCATACTCCCTAGCAACCAGTCAGTCCACATACTCCTAGATACCTACTTAGGGCCAGGCATCATGCTTTAATGTTGTAGCCCATCACACTGAGATCAACTGGAATCCCACCCATTTTAATTGGATAAACGGAGCAAACACAAGCCTTGCTGACGAAATGAGGGGAGAGGCAAAACCAGTGCAGAAAGTGCCTATAGGAAATGAATGTTACAGTTGCCAGCATCATCGTCATTTGTATCCAAGATGGGTTTTGTATCTGTGAGTGGTATAGAAGGCCATTTCTCAGAATTCACCTAGTTAATCATAATATCCATATTTACTGAGTATGAAAGAAAAAAATCAGAAGGGAAAAACAATTACCTTGAAGTTTAGTATTAGGGAAAGTTAAAAGCTCCAAAGTCAAAATTCATAGAGATTTTTTGTTTGTTTTTGGAAGGGATTTTAGGACAGATTTTCAGTTGAAATCAGTAAAGAGCAAAGGGCAAAACGTTTTTTTTTTAAATGGATGAAACACATATATGTCTGAGGCTGGAGAAAGGAAAGAGTTCCTATGGAGAAAATGTCTTCTTAGGTTGAATGAGCCATAGGTTTCAGTAGAAAAAAGCAAGACCAGGCTTGGTGGGGAGGTGGACCCAACATGTGGGGGCTCCAAGGACCAGACTAGAAAGACAAAGGGGACTGCTGGGCAGGCCCAGCACTAGGCAACAGTGATTGAATGAAATCCTTATACAGCACTCAAGACTGGTGCCGATTATCCCACTTTGACACTCAAAAGCACTGGAGCTTGAATTTATGGAGGTATTGGTACAGGAACTTGCCCTTATAGAGGGACAGAACAGGACTTCAAGATTACAGGAAGCACTAGCCTAACCACACACTCCAAACCCCAAAGAGTTTGGCCATTAATCCAACAACTATACTTTTATTTTTAAATAGGGGAAGAAACTAAGGCCTAGGAAATTTAAGTGGCCTATTTAAGGTATCACATAAGCAGATGAATTCCTTCCTACCTCAGTGTGCATTAAAAAGACAGCTGCTTCTGGTCCTTTAAATAATGAGATAATAGAAGAAAATAAAACTTTAAAGGTAATTAGTAGGAAAGTGAAGTGTTGGATTTTAAAAGAGTAAAAAAGTCAAAAGGTAAGACACAGCTGCCATAAACTGTGGATGAGATGATAAAGACTTCCAGTACTAGAAGTAGTATCTAGTGTAGAACAAAGTGGATGTCAGGAAAGCCCAGCAGGAGAAGGGAAGCGTTGTTTGTGCTCACATGCTATGAGGAGACGGTACCTCCTTAGAGTATCGCCACACCATGGGCCCAAATTCAGATTTTTGTGTCAGATGTCAGATGTAAAATATTAGCAAATAGGGCTGGGGATTTAGCTCAATGGCACAAGTGCCTGCCTGGCAAACACAAGGTCATGAGTTTGATCCCCACTAAAAAAAAAAAAAAAAAAAAAAAAACAGCTAATAATCTGATTTTGTTGGCTGTTCACTATTTGTCTTAAAATTCAAAGGTTCTTAAGCTTCTTTTGATCAGTTTGTGTCATAGTTTAAAGAATGGCTGAATAATGAGAAAAATACATTATTCTCATTCCCTGCTAAAATCAAATTTTCTTGATAAAGGATGCTTTAAAGCGAATATCTTTACTTAACGTCTTAATAACCTCATTGTGACACAGTGACTAAGAAATATCACGTTATTTAGGTCCTGAAGTACACATGGGGTATCAGAAGACCCCAGCCATCACTGATGGCTTTTTGTCTCACCCCAGCGCCAGTTTCACCAGAGCGTCTCTGTTCTAGACCACAAGGCCTTCCAGGATTGGCAATAGGAGAATGTTTTGGGCATCAGAAGCCAGACCTCTGAAAGCATTGCTCTGTTGGATTTTGGCAACTCATGAGGCTGAGGCTGGCCCCATCTCTCCCTGTTGATCTGAGTGTTGCTTCATCAACTGCTCACGATGCTCCAATCCTCCCCTCAGTTTTTACTTTCCTTTTTGTGCCTTTTTATCCAGCATGTTTTCCCCCACAGGACCTACCATATCAATTCTTTTCAGTGCCCTACACTCCCTCACCCTTTGCTCTTTCTTCAGACCTTAACTGAAAATGAACTTAGTCCTTGCTTTCTCAGTGCCTTCCCAAACATTGCAGGGGAAATCCATCGAACAGGATGGATAAGTACTGTATCCCTATAATGTCACCAGCTTTGAGTGGACTCCCAGTTCCACCCACAAGTCCTCCTGTGTTTCTGCAGCTCATTCTCTCCCATCATTCTATAGTCACTACAATGCTATTTTAACCTTTTCCACTTTCTTAAAACTTCCAAGTACTCCTGCATGCTGATCAATTTGACACATGCAGAACTCCAACTTTTCAAAGAAAACCAAACTGGTTTAATGGAAACTATTTCTACCCAATCTACTTTTTTTTTTCCTGTGGCCATTCTGCCTGTTTTCTCTTTTAGGGTAGTATTTTACAGTAGTCTCCATCTCATCCTCCCTGCCTTGAACTAGTAAAGAAATGTACTATAAACCTTCCCTTTCTTATACAGTATACTCAGTAACTTCCTATAAACTGGATCCTACCTGTCTCTAGTCAACCATACTCCAGCTTCTTCCATGTATAAAAAATGAGATTAACCTTCTTCCAATAATCAATATATATTTTTCCTTTACAATTACATTGCTTGAAGGTTTTGTTTATATTCCCTATTGCCTCTCAGCTTTCTTGTTTATCCTCAATATACTCCAGTTTGAGTTTGGGCTCCAAGACTCTACAGACACACATAGAACCTTCTCTAGTCATCAGTGATCTCCATGTTGTCACTTCAAGCAGGATCATCTAGTCCTCTTTTTCTCATACAACCACATGGCATGGTTGACTAGTTGATTACTATTGCTTTTCCTTATTCTTTTCCTTTTGTAGTAATGGAACTTGAACTCATGGCCTTCACATTGAGCCACATCCCAAGTTCTTTTTTATTTATTTATTTATTTATTTATTTATTTTTAGAAAGGATCTCTCTAGATCACTAACTTGCCTGACCTGGATTTGAACATGTGATCCTCCTACATCAGCCTCCCAGAGTTTTGGGATTATAGGCATATGCTACCTCCCCTGGGTAATAGTGTTCTCTCCTGGCTTTTGGGACATAAGCATGCAACTTTGAGGAACACAACTTTGAAGGTGTTATCCATCTCCCTCCTGATTTCCTGACCTCATTATCTCATCACTGATCCCCTCTCATATCCAGGTTGGATTTTTTTATACATGCATTCATATATGTGTACCCATTTCTTCAGAAAGTATACTCTAATTTGTCATTATACTTTTTATGAAGTGATTACTTAACCAAAGCGTGTCCTCCCCTATCTCACTAGGCTATAAATTCTGAGAACACTTCAACATTGTGTTCCCAGTGCCTACCCAGTTCAAATTCTAGCACATGTTTGACAAAATTGACAATTGTTGAGTTAATAAGTGGCCTAATTAGTATTTCACACCCTTTAGAGGGCTGACATGGAAATTAGTAAGACACAGGTAGCAAGCTCCTTGAGGACAGGTATTATGTACCACTGTTCTTTATCTCAGCACCTATATCAGTCCTATAAAAATAATAGATACTAAAAAAAATGGACAGAATCCATTAACAAGAGACTGTCTGATCATGTAAATCTCAAGCAAATTTCTAATAAAAATCATCAGGCCTATATATAGTTCTTAAGCAGTTAACAACATATACCAACAACCATTCCCTCTTCTAAGAAAATATGATAAAGTTTAAAGTTTGATATAGAACCAATTATATTTCTCACTATCATTTCAGTGATCCCAATAAGGAGAAAACAAGAAATAATGTAAATTATATATCCAGAAAGTCAAGCACAATGCAAGTATTCCTAATGAGTATGTCGTGTATATTGCAAAATGTTTAGCAAGAAAGGAATTTTCTGATAACTGGCTCAAATTCTGCTTTATTCCCTTCTTGGTCTCTAACTAGCTGGAAATGCCCTTCTTGTCAGCCTTTATTTGCCTCAGTAGACAAGCAAAACACAGAGAAAAACGGTTCAGTCAAGCAAAATATTTGCTTTTGACAAGCTGAATGTCACACACTCTGTTCAAAGAAAATATACTTACCTGAATTATATAATTAAAAGACTCCTCCCTTGAGTGAGACTATTTCAACAATATACCAGTCCACAGAGACATGTGGCTCAACTATTACAAACTGTTAAATTAGGTGCATAATAAAAGTGATAGGAAATATAAAGAAGTAGTTTCTATCTCATAGAAATGACTCAAAACCATATTTGAGGAAAATATATACTGGAAACCAAAAGTTTACTTACTTTCTGCTCAAATTTAATCTCTGTTCTAGCTGTCTTTTGTACAAACCTACAGATATTTCTTTAGCCTTAGCTACTGTATTTTGGGATTTTTACATTGTAAACATACAGATTAGCAGATAGTAGATAAATATAGTCATATAAATTAACATTCAGATCAAAATATTTAAAATTATCCCTGCTTCCTTTTAAGAGGAAAGCACAGTGTCTCCTGAGGCTTATAACTTACCAGTAGACTTATCTTTCTATCCATAACACTGAGCTACTGAGGCATGTTTGAGCTCACAATGATTTCCTGGCATCCATCTAATTGCACTGATGATACTGGGTTAGTAATGCACATACTTAATCTCTTTAAGTTGGCTTACAGGAGTCTCAAGTATAAAATGTGACAGCATTTGTTTTTCTTACTACATAAAAAATGACATCACAAACTGTTAAGAAGTTAAACCATATATTATGGCTTCATTTCAGAGTCACTGTTTGCGTCATATGACTGCCCAGCAGGGACCAAATCTAACACACTTAACATTCCTGAGTCTAATAACATATATAAGCTCCTCTGGGTGAGGCCCATTGGGTGTGGTTTTATCACACAGAAAATCTTGTATAATAATAACTTTTTCAAAAATTTGTCATTCTCTATGTGCTGAAGGATTTGTACAAATGATACAGCAGAGAAAAACAGAGATGTTAAAGGAATAAAAAAATTACATTTACAACAGACATATTAATTCTGTTCATCTTCTCTGGAGAAGTCAGAAACTGTTTACCTGAACTTGGCAACAATTTTTCCATTTAGTCTGTCATTAACAATATTCAATTTCCATTTTCTGTTAGCTGTTATGAAAATATGTAAAAGAAGTCAAACATATTACCAGGCTCTTTCAAAGTACACAATCAAGTTTCACAAAATACACTTACAAAAGAAATTTAGATCTCCAAAATATTTGTTCTCCATTATTACATAAGCCCCTTGAAAATAAGATATCCTATTGCAATCATTTTTGTTTCCCGACTAATTACCATGTAGAGGACACTCAATAAATATTTGGTGCACTACATTGGTTATTTGCTGTAATGCAAACAATATTTATATGCTCTGTAAGAAGGAAACATTGATTCTGTATGTACATCCAGCTTCCTAAAGCCCCTGTGGGAATATTTCCATGATCCAAAGTCATACTCCTCTAAAATGTAGAAGTGATAGGCTACGTGATAGGCTTTAACATACTAAACAGAAAGTACTAATTGTTTAGCAGGGAGGGCTAAGTCAGATAATTGAAATTATATGGCTTCGTCTCATACAAAGGAATGCCATTTTGAAATTAAAACAATTACGTTTTGGTGTGTTTTGCTCAATGACATCATATAGTACAGTAGCTGTACTACAGTACAGGTTGTACTCTCTGTGTTTCCTGGGATCCCTAGGAGGCTAGGGTATTATTTACTCCTAGTGCAGCACCTAAAGTTCCTTGACTATATTTCAAAGCCTCCAAAACACACCTGGCTTAGTGGCTGGATTTTTATGTCTTATAAAATCACAAATACAGCAAAAACAAATTACTGTCTACCTTCTAAGTAACATCCCAGTTTTCAACTGTCATCTATGACAGGATATGAAGAGTTTCTGCATAGTATAATCAGCTTTAGTTTTTTATTTGAAATCAATGTCCAAACAAAAGGGAAGCAGGCTTCTTTGAATTAAGATAGGTTTAGTTTCTCTAGTAGAATCTATATAAGGCAGTGGTGTATATTATACCACATTTGTTCTAATAGAAATATCAGCTTGTACATGTGAACAGATCTAGAAAACTCAGAACTTCAACACTGAGTCTCCAGATCATACTGGAAAAACAAGCAATGAGGATTTGGTTTGCTTGATTTATTTCTCACAAACAATTCAGTAAAACAATTATTCATATAATTAGAATTAAAACGAACTATGATATGAAATATAATTTGAAAGCAAAGATTACTTATCCTCAATTAATGACTAGTGTATTTTTACCTATTATACTGTACTAAATAATCTTATATATTGTCCTTTGTATTTAAAAACACAACTACTAAGCCAGGCGTGGTGGCACATGCCTATAACCCAGCACTCAGGAGACTGAGGTAGGAGAACCACTGTGAGTTCAAGACCTGCCTGGGCTACAAAATGAGTTCAAGGCCAGCCCAAACTGCATAGTGAGACCCTGTCTCAAAAAAAAAAAAAAGACAAATAAACAAATCAATAAATAAATATGCAACTACTGATTATCTCAAATCCAATGAGAAGTATGAAAAATAAAGTTCAAAGTATGGTAACAGTTCTTTCTAATGAGATATACCAAAGAATTGATGAGAGAGAGAAAGAGGCAGTTAGGGAACAAGAAGAGAGGAAGGAAGCAAGAAAGGGAAGGAGGAAGGAAAGAAGAAAAGAAAGAAGGAAGAATGAGAAGGAAATGAAATTCTGTCAAATCAACAAAATGTTTGGCAACAATGAAAATGACTATTCTTACAAGAGGCTGTTGATCTTTGCTTAGATATTAAATGAAAGCGTGAAAAGTGCATTGTAGATTGTAAAGCACTATAAAAACACTTTTATTCATTATTTAGTGGTACACTGCTGTGTTCTACAAGAATTCAAGACAGCTTAAGAAGTTATATTTAAAAACACACATCAAAATATCTAATTGAAAGTAGGTGGAACATTAACATTCTCTAGGAACAGGGGTTATGTGGCATTATTGTGATATTTCAAGTCCTTTACATTTTAATATTGTTTAAATAGTATTACATGGAGCATAAAGTGATCTCATAACTGAATAGACCAATAAAATATCTACATTTTGAAACAAGTTGGATGAGAGAGAAAATAAGGATATGACCTTAAAATATAAATCATGGATAGAAGAAGGCCCATCTACCACCCCTGTGGCATCAAGGGAGCCAGTTGGGAAAAACTCAAGTGCTTGACCCACTCTCCTAAACCAGGAGATGGGCAGCCAGTGCACAAAGTGCCCAAGACACAGCAACTGGGTTATCCAGAGGAACCCAGGAAAATGATAAGACAAAGGAGCAAAATGGAGTCTCCGACCCCCCAGCCCACCCAATACAAGTCCCTGAGACATGACATAGAAGAAATTGGAAGTCACACACCTGAAATTTCTGAAATGATAGCAAATGAAGTAAAGAAACTCCATGAGGATGTAAAAAATCAGATCAGAAATAATCTCTCAGGTAAAAAAAATAAAGGACAGACATAATGAAAGAATTGCTGAGGATACCTAAAGAAGACACAGACAAAAAATAGAGGAGCATAGGAAAATGATGGAAAACTTGAATGACCAATATAGGAAACAATTAGAATGCATGAAACAGATTCAAAGAGATATCCAGGAAATTAAAATTTCCTCTGAAAGCTGACAAAACCATTTGAACAAAACTGAAGATAGAATTTCAGACTTTGAAGACAGGATGGTAGCTAGCAATTGCAAAAGGAAAAATCTTAAAAATAACAAGGAACCAGGAAATATCAATTCAATGACTGCAAGATGATGCAAATAAAAATGATTTAAGAATGACAGGTATGAGCAAAAAAGTAGAAGTCAACACAAATAACATAAAGAGAAGATTTACAGAAGTAATATCTGAGAACTTCTCAAGCACGGGAAAAGAAACTGACATGCAGATAAGTGAGGCATACAGAACTTCAACTAGCCATAACCAAAATAAATCTACACCCAGATATATAATGATCAAGTTTCCAGAAATTCAACATGAGAAGAGAATATTAAAGGTTGTTAGAGAAAAGAAACAGATCACCTATAAATGAAAGCCCATCAGAATCACAGCAGACTTCTCAACACAAACTATCAAGTCAAGAAGAGCTTCGAGTTATGTATTTCAAGTCTTGAAAGAAAACAACTTCCAGCCCAGACTAATGTATCCTGCGAAAGTATCTTTCAACACTAATGGAGAAATAAGATACTTCCATGACAAAGAGCAACTGAGGAAATTCATGACTAAGAAACCAACCCTGCTAAGAATACTGAAAGATACTCTAGAAAGAGATAAAATGACCACAATTCTAAGAACAACAACAACAGAAACAAACCACCAGGAAAGGCAAGCAATTAAACAGAGAGGAAAGTAGGGAACCAACAGCAAGAAAATAACATGACAAAGATAAGCCAGTACATATCAGTTGTAACCATTAATGTAAATGGCCTCAATTCACCAATCAAAAGAAACAGACTTAAAGAGTGGATCAAGAAACAAAATCCAACAATATGCTGTATATAAGAAACACATGTGCTCCTCCTTGCCCCTCAACCTAGGGCAGCAGTAGGATCATTGGTTACCCCTCCTCCTTGCCCCATGGACCTATGGGGCCTGAAGGATTGCTGGTCACCCTTCCCCACCCCCAAAAAAAGATCACAGCAGCCCATGGACAATCAGTGATGCCTTCCACCACCTGTAGAACGTTGGTAGGCTGATGGGACCCTCAGCAACTGCTCACCCACACAGAGGACCTCAGTAGGCTTGCGACAATGTGGTGAGTTTCCCCCTCAAATAGAGGACCTCAGTGGGGAGACAGGAGTAGCTGAAAATTCTTCGCTAGCTGTAGGACCTTGGCAAGACTGCTAAGAGTGTGAGTGAGTCATTCCTCCATACAGAGAACACCAGAGGGATTGAGGAGAGTGCCAACAAGGCTTCTCCCAACCTGGAGGTAATCAAAAGGACTTATGAGACACCCAGTGGCACACTAGGGTCCCAACCAAGGCACACACTATAACCAGGTAGATCAGGCCCAGAACAGCCTGAAGCCATAGTAACAATAGGAACTAAGGGTTGACTTACATCAATACTCTTAAACTAGTCAGCCTAGGAAGAGTGTAGGACTCATGCAACAGGTCCTGCAGGAGGAATTCAGGTGACTTGCCCTCTCCTTCATTGTGGGACCTAGCAATTGGTCAAACATCAACCACACAGTAGGACCCTAAGACACACATGATGGAGGGTTGAGACTAGTGGGATTCAAAGACTAAATATTAACCCAAGAGGTGAAAATGACAAAACAAAAAAGCAAAATGCAATCTCAAACATCCAGTTCATCAGGAATAAGTACAGGAGACATTGAAGTAGAGGACATTAAAAGATATATACCTGAAATTTCTAAAAGATAGCAAGTAAAATAAAGAAACAAATCCATGAGGCCATAGAGGAAATCAGATTAGAAATAATCTCTCATGTAAAGAAAGAAATGACAACCTTAATAAAGATTGCTTGGCATAGCTAGAAAAGACATAGATAAAAAAGTACAGGATCATGGGGAAATGATGGAAATCTTGAATAACAAATATAGAAAAGAAGTAGAATGCAATAAACAAATTCAAAGAGATATCCAAGGAATAAAAAACTCTATTGAAAGCTGGCAAAACCATTCAAATGAAGCTGAGGATAGAATTTTGGACCTTGAGGACAGGATTGTAGCTAGTGATCATGAAAGAAAAGAACTTGTAAAAATAACAAGGCAGCATGAAATGACAATTCAACAGCTTCAAAATGATGCAAAGAGAAACAATATAAGACTAATAGGTATCAATGAAGATGCAGGGGTCAATGCAAATGACAGAGGAAAACTATTTGCAGAAGAAATAGCAGATAATTTCCCAAACATGGGGAAAGAATCAAATATGCAGGTAAGTGAAACATATAGAACACCAAACAGTCATAACCAAAATAAATCTATACCCACACATATAATAATTAAAATCCCAGAAATTCAGCATAAAAACAGAATACTAAAAGCTGTTAGAGAAAAGATACAGCTCACCTGTCAAGGAAAGCCTATTAGAATCACAGCAGACTTCTAAGCATAAACCCTCAAGTCAAGATAAGCTTGGAGTTAGGTGTTTCAAGCCTTGAAAGAAAACAGCTTTCACCCCAGATTGATGTACCCTGCAAAATTTTCTTTGAAAATCAATGGAGAAATAAAATACTTCCATGACAAAGAACAACAGAAGAAATTCATGTCCACCAAACTAACCCTAGAAAGAGCACTGAAAGACATACTAGAGAGAGAGAAAAATGACTACAATTCCCAGAACAACAACAGAAAGAAACCAACAGGCAGGTCAAACAATTAAACAAGGGGGAAAAGCAGGAAACTGACAACAGGAAAATAACATGACAAAGTTGAGACAGTATATTTCAGTTATATCCATCAATGTAAATGGCCACAATTCACCTATTAAAAGAAATAGACTGACAGAATGGATCAAGAAACAGGATCCAACAATATGTTGTATACAAGAAACACATCTGACTCAAAAGGAAACTCACAGACTAAAAGTCAAAGGATGAAAAACAATATTCCATGCAACAGGAACTCAGAAAAAACCAGGGCTAGCTATTCTGTCTGCAGACAATATGAACTTCAGACCAAAAATGATCAAAAGAGATAAAGAAGGTCACTACATTCTTGTGAGGGGAATAATTCCAGAGGAAGAGCTAACAATCATAAATATGTATGTACCAATTACAGCAGAACCCAACTATATAAGACAAATACTAATAGACATGAAAAACCAAATAAACAATAACACAATTTGAATAGGGGACCTTAATACCTCATTGACACAAAGAGATAGATTAACTAGACAAAAAGTTGGCAAAGAAATAACACAACTGAGTCAAACTTGTGAACAAATGGACTTAGTAGACATTTACAGAGGTGTTCCACCCAACCACATCAGAATACACATTCTTCTCAGCTGCACATGGGACGTTCTCTAAAATAGACCATATATTAGCCCATAGAACATGATTTAGTAAATGCAAAGTGATTGAAATTATCCCATGCATATTATCTGATCATAGTGCACTGAAATTGGAAATTAATGGCAAAAGAAACTGCTAAACCTACATAAACACATGGAAATTAAATAACAATCTCTTGAACAGTCAATGGGTTACAGACGAAATTAATGAAGTAATTAAAACAATACCTAAAAGTCAATGAAAATGCAGATACAACATACCAAAAGTTACGGGACACAATGAAAGCAGTCCTAAGAGGGAAATGTATAGCAATAATTGTCACATCAAGAAAACAGAACGAACACAAATAAATAACCTAATGATACACGTCAAGCTTCTAGAAAAAGAAGAGTAAGTCAAGCCCAGAGCTCACAGAAAAGAGGAAATTACAAAGGTCAGAGCAGAAATCAATGCAATTGAGACTAACAAAACAATACAAACAATTAATGAATCAAAGAGATGGTTCTTTGAGGGAATAAACAAAATTGATAAACCTCTAACCAACCTTATCAGGAAAAAGAAAGAAAAACTCAAATTCATGCAATAAGGAATGAAAAGGGAGAAATTACTACAGATACCATGAAAATTCAGAAGATTATAAATACCTACTTTGAAAATCTTTACTCACATAGGGTGGAAAACAGAGGAAATGGACAAATTCCTAGAAATGTATGAATTATCAAAGCTGAATCAAGAAGATATAACAATTTTGAATAATCGAATATCAGCTACTGAAATTGGAAACATGATTAAAAACTTACCAACAAAGAAAAGCCCAGGCACTGATGGATTCACAACTGAATTGCATAAGAAATTTAGGGAAGATTTAATGTCAATACTCCTCAAACTCTTCAATGAAATTAAAAGGGAAGCAATCCTCCCTAACTCATTCCTGGAGACAAGTATTACTCTGATACCAAAACCAGAGAAAGACCCAAACAAAAATGAGAACTACAGGCCGATCTCGCTAATGAACATTGATGCAAAGATTCTCAATAAAATACTTACAAATAGAATGCAGCAAATCATCAAGAAGATTATACATCATGACCAAGTGGAATTTATCCCAGGAATGCAGGGATAGTTTAACATACACAAATCAACAAATGTAATGTACTACATCAACAAAGCCAAAAACAAAAATCACATTATCATTTCAATAAACACAGAAAAAGCTTTTGATAAAGTCCAACACTTGTTCATGATAAAAACCTTACAGAAACTTGGAATAGATGGTATGTATCTCAATCTGATAAAAGCCATCTATGACAAACCAACAGCCAGCATTATACTTTTACTCTAAAATCAGAAACAAGACAAGGATGTCCACTATCACCACTCCTATTCAATATAGTTCTGGAAACATTAGAGAGAGCAATCAGACAAGAGAGAGGACATAAAAGGAATAAGAATAGAAAAGGAAGAAGTTAAATTATCCCTATTTGCAGATGACATGATACGTTATGTAGAAGACCCTAAAAACCCCATTAAAGACTACTAGAGTTAAACAAATTCAGCAGTGTAGCTGGGTACAAAGTCAGCGCTCAAAAATCAATAGCATTCCTGTACACAAACAACAAACTCACTGAGAAAGAAATTATGGAAATAACACCTTTTACAATAGCATCCAAAAAAAATGAAATACTTAGGAATCAGCCTAACAAAGAAAGTAAAAGACCTATATGTTGAGAACTATAGTATTCTAAATAAGGAGATTGAGGAGAATGTTAGAAAATGGAAAGATATCCCTTGCTCTTGGTTAGGAAGAACCAACATTATGAAAATGGCCATACACCCAGAACTATTATACAGATTTAAAGCAATCCTGATGAAAATACCATTAGCATACCTCACAGATTTAGAGAAAACATTTCTAAAATTCATTTGGAAACAGAAGAGACCTAGAATAGCAAAGGCAATTCTGGGAAACAAAAGCAAGGCAGGAGGCAACTCAATCCCTGACTTGAAATTCTGCTACAAAACTACAGTGATAAAATCAGCATGGTGCCAGGAATTTAGCTCAGCAGCATAAGTGCCTGCCTAGGAAGCATGAGGTCATAAGTTTGAATCCCAGTACAAAAAAAAAAAAAAAATCAGCATAGTACTGGCACACAAACAAAAAATAGACCAGAGTATTAATGAAACAGATTAGAGATGCAAACACAACTACAAACACACTCAGTCACCTTATATTTGACAAAGGGGCTAAACATACTCACTGGAAAAAAGATAGCCTCTTTAATAAATGGTGCTGGAAAAATTGGCTTTCCACATGCTGAAGAATGAAACTAGATCCATGTATATTACCATGCACTAAACTAAAGTCAAAATGGTTAAAAGATTTAAATATTAAAATAGAAACACTAAATCTACTGGAAGACAAGGTAGGTAGAAATCTTGAAGACATAGGGGTAGGCAAAGAGTTCATGAACAGAATGCAAACCACACAGGAAGTACTTCAAAGAATCAACAACTGGGATCTCATCTTATTAACAAGTTTTGTTGATGATTCAAAAGAAGTCACCAACCAAATGAAAAGAAAACCCACAGAATGGGAGAGAATTTTAGCCAACTGTTCCTCAGACAAAGGACTTACATCCAGAACATATAAAGAATTGAAAAACATCAGCCCCCCACCACAAATTCAAAGACCTAATCCAAAGATGGGCATCTGAGATGAACACATAGTTCTCAGATGAAGAAATACAAATGGCAAATAAATACATGAAGAAATGTTCAACATCACTGGTCATTCAAGAAATGCAAATTAAAACAACATTGAGATTCCATTTCACTTCAGAAAGAATGGCTGCCATCAATAAATCAACTGATAACAAATGTTGGCGGGGCTGTGGGGGAAAAGGAACCATTCTCCACTGTTGGTGGAAGTGTAGACTGGTGTGGCCACTACAGAAATCAGTATGGAGATTCCTCAAAAAACTTGGATTGGAAGACTCACTCAATCCAGCTATTCCCCTTCTAGGTATTTTCCCAGAGAAATTGAAAATGTCATGTCACAGTGATATATGTGCACTCATGTTTATAGCAGCACAATTTGTATTTGCTGAATCTTGGAAACAACCAAAATGCCCATGAACCACAGAATGGATGAAAAAGATGTGGTATTTCATGGAATATTACTCAGCTATAAAAAAGGATGATCTTGAGGTTTTTATAGGTAAATGGAGGCAACTTGAGACTATACTCTTAAGTGAAATAAATCAGACTCACATTTGCAAATCTTGTATTTTCTCCCTAGTGTAAAAAATAAGCAATAATAATAAAAAACTGAAAAAGTCATAAGATCCAAAATGTACAACAGATATTGTAATAATGAAAGGGAAAGGAAGTGCTCAAAATTAAAGAACAACTGGGATAGGGGAAAGGAGAAATGGAAGCAAGGAAAGGATTATATGTATGTCAATATACACATATAACTGTATGT
This sequence comes from Dasyprocta punctata, assembly GCA_004363535.1. Classification (NCBI taxonomy): domain Eukaryota; kingdom Metazoa; phylum Chordata; class Mammalia; order Rodentia; family Dasyproctidae; genus Dasyprocta; species Dasyprocta punctata. The sequence goes on from RJWM01000334.1 coordinate 145,074, forward strand.
ATGTATAAGTGTGCAAGATAGAAAACTATACTACTAATTCTCTGTTAGTTCATCAAAAAGAATAGTTTGTGCTGTTATTGTTTGATTGTCTGATCATTTTTTATGCTTAGATCTTTTAACTTGAACAACTATTTCTATGATAAAAATATGTAATATATTAACTAATGTTGATTTCTTAGTTTTTTTAAATTCTGTAATTTTTCTATCCTTTTTCTCTTTTACTTTTTAAAATAAAAAAAGAAAAAGAAAAAAAGAAACACATTTAACTCAAAAGGCAATGGAATGGAACAGAATAGAAGATGAGGACATAACTATAAACACGCTCAGCCACATTGTCTTTGACAAAGAGGCCAAACATGTTTACTGGAAGAAAGATAGTCTCTTTAATAAATGTGCTGGAAAAGCTGGTTTGCCATATACCATAGGCAAACTAGAGCCATGTCTGTCACCATGCACTAAACTAAAATCAAAATGGATCAAAGATCTAAATACTAAAACAGAAACACTAAATTTTGTGGAAGACATACTAGAGAGCTAGAAGACATAGGAATAGGCAGAGAGTTTATGAACAAAAACCAAACTGCATGGGAAATACTTCAAAGAATCATCAAATGGATCTCACCTTATTAAAAATTTTTGAACATCAAAAGAAATCACCAACAGAGTGAAAAGAAAACCCACGAATTGGGAAAAAATTTAGCCAACTGCCCCTCAGACAAAGGACACCTATGTAAAACATATAAAGAAATTTTTTAAAAAATAAGGCCCCCAAAAATCAAAGACCCTATCCAAAAAATGGACATTTGAGATGGATACACACTTCTCAGATGAAGAAACACAAATGACAAACAAACATATAAAAAGATGTTCAATGTCATGATCATTATAGAAATGGAAATCAAAACAACAAGCATCTCACTCCAAAAAGAACAGCTATCATGAAGAAATCAACCAATAACAAATGCTGGTGGTGCTGTGTGGAAACCCTTCGCCACTACTGGTAGAAGTGTAGACTGGTAAAACTATTCTGGAAATCAATGTGCAGATTCCTCAAAGAACTAAGCTTAAAGGTCCTGTTCCATCCAGCTATTTCCCTTCTGCATTTTCCCAGAAGAATTGAAAACATCATACCCCAGCGATATATATGCACCCAAGTTTATAGCAGTGCAATTTGTAATAGGCAGATCTTGGAAATAACCCAAATGACCATCAACTGTGGAATGGATAAAAGAAATGTGGTAGTTTTATGCAATGGAATACTACTCAGCTATAAAGAAAGATAAACTCAAGTCTATTATAGGTAAATGGATGCAACTTGAGACCATACTCATAAATGAAATAAATCAGACTCACATGTGTAAACAGCGTATCGTCTTACTAGTGTAAGAAACTGAAAGAGTAAATAAGGTCCAAAATGTATGACGGATATTGCAAAAGAGGAAGAAACTGCTGAAAACGAAAGAACAATTGGGATGGGTAAAGAAGAAAAGAAGGAAGGGGGGGAATATATATGATAGCTGAGAAAATCATACTACCAATTCTAATAGTTCAGGAAAGGAACAGTTACTGCTTATATTGTTTGATCAGTTTTGCATGCCTATATCTGGTAACCTGAGCAACTATTTTGAAAAAAACAAGGTGCAATACAGTAACCATTGTTAATTTCCTACCATCTTGTTTTGAAATCCTGTATTTTTTGTCATTGTTTATTCTCTTTAAAATAAAAAAAAATGTATATATAAGTCAGGGGATGAATTTAATATAAGGAACAACACTTTTAAAAAGGAACTAAAGCTATAGCTTTGGCTCTTAATTTTCAAAGAATGATGAAATCTGATAAATAACATTGCTCATACTGGGAGAAAACCAAGACTAGCTACTTACATGGAGTACTACAGGTCTTGACAACATTTGGAAGTTTTGTAATTGTCTTTATATTTTACCTCATACACAATTCATCATATAAGCACTTGAAATTTATTAACATATAATAGTTGTTAGCAGAAAAGGCTATGATACATAATTGATAAAGAAAACTATTATCATCATAAGTAGTGTCTACCTCTTGTAGCAGAATTTCTTGAACAGGCACTTTACTTTTAAATTGCACGTTTAGGTAGGCATGTTGTTGCGTACCTGCAGTCTTAGCACTCTGGGACAGTGAGGCAGAAGGATCTCTAATTCCAGCCCAGCCTGGACATTTAACAGCTTAGCAAAACCATTTCAAATAAAAAGCTTAGGGGGCTGAGGATGTAGCTCAGTTTGAAGGCCCTGTGTTTAACACCCAGTTCCATTAAATAAGCAAACAAATTTTTCAAAGAGAAGGCAACACATGTAAGAGAACACAAGAAGAAAGACAATATAACTTGGGAGAAGCTGTATGTAAATAGAAACAATTGTTACTTAAAGAAGGTCAGGGAACATCAGAAAGCTGAATACTTCTATAAAGAACAAGGTGAAGTTAAAGGATGCAAATGGTCAGAAACTAGCAATGACCCAAGATAGATTCTCTATCAAAATCATTTGATCTCCCCTTCCCCTATAAAGCTGGGTTAGTCATCTTCCAAGGGATCCCACTAAAGTACTACCCCCTTGTCCTTCTTAAACTTCTTGTAAAACAGTTGACTTCACCCACTATAATGTAAAGGTTTACTTCTTCATATCACTGATTAGCTTAAAAGCCTCCACGAGAGCAAGAATTGCATCTTCTCACTCCTATATCCCAAAACTCAGAAGAGAGCCTGATGCAAAATATATTCTTAATTATACTCATTGAAGGGAGAGGGTAGGGAAGAAAAAAAGGAAAAATTGGGAAAGAAAAGCACAAGATATTAAACTTTAGATGATAAATAGATACTGGCTATAGTCTTAGTTGTGTAAGAAAGCATATTAATTAGAAAATAAGTAACAAAATTAGTGATAAATTTACATTTTAAATGCCTTTATGTTAGGGAGAAAAACGAAAAGGGGAAGAAAAAGACACACCCTAGATTTAAGCTTTCACTTAATGGGCTATTATGTGGAAATAAATTTAAAACCTGTGGAAAGAATACAGAATTAACCTACCAACCTTCATTTATTTAGCTATATGTAAAGTCTTTGGAAGTAAATGTTATTTGCACCTGATTCTATGCTTTCAAAAGGATAAAAAAAAGAAATTTGTGAGCAAACAGAGAGAGTAAACAGAGCCTCCTGAAATCATTGTGCCTCAGATACTGCTCCTTAGAGTGCGTGAACATTATCAATGACCTGTGTAAATCCTGGTGTTGCCTGTGCAAACAGGGCATATTACTTCAGCCATTGGTGGACCCGCACTTGGAATCTTTTCAAAGTCTGAAGCAGTCTTATCAGAAATTAAATTAAGATTCCTTACTAACATCATCTTAAGTGCATTCTAGACTTACTTAAGTAAACAAGGTATAAGGCTTATAGAAATACCTTACCAAAGGGCAAAAGTTGTGAATTATTTCAGGAATTTGCTCATTTTTGCAATATTTGAGCTTTCTTAATATTTCCCTATACATTTCATTTTAACAGGAGTCAACTGCCATTTTAATTTCAGACCTTAAGATCTCAAGTAAAATCACAAACAGCAAATACTCTGAAGAAATGCTTATTAATTATAATCTACACCATGTTAACATCATCTATATTCAAACCTCGAGTCCTAACTGACCTTGCAAATTTGGTGACTATTGACAGTTTTATAAGTGATTTCACATAATACCCTTTCCCTTGAGTCTCATTATATGTAGCATATCATGCTATTGTTCTTCTAATTTTATAACAAATAAACTCACAATCCCAATTATCTTCTTGTGTTCTTTTTCCATTAAAAAATTCTAAATTAAGTCACATTTCAATAAACTTATTCTTCTCTTGTGAGCTTTTGCCAGTTTGAAATTTTGAGACCCAAAGATAAATTCTAATTTGATCTCAACTGTAAACTTCACTGAATCAACTATTTGATGGTTTTATTAACAATAGCACTAGCTTATTTTTGGTGAAAAGTCCCTTCTGCCAGAGTGTGGAGAACTGGAAAAATGTTGAATTAATGTCTGAGGTGAGATTTCTTGATTATTATAAGCCCTTTATTACTTGATTACCTTGTAAAGAAGAATAACTGAAATTTCACAGTGAGAAGTCTGATGATAGATTTTATGTATTTTTTATTTGTTTGTTTATTTTAGAATAATGGGACAACATTTATTATCTTCTCTTTAATTAGAAAACCAAGATTACTACTTTGTCTATGAGGATTAGGCAACTTACAGACTCAATATTCTCACAAAGCTGATTATAAAAAATAGTTGTAGATGCATGTAAACGTGTTTTATACACAAAAGGAAAACTTAAAGTAAGAGATAACTGAATACAGGTATTAGGGTCATATCATGTAACAGGGCAGTCAAGGTTACGTTCTGGGCACTGCGTAAATCACATACTCATCTAAGGGTTGGTCTCCAGACATACTGATGATACATTTTAGGTGTAAATAAAATTTTAGCATTTATCAAACTGAGAACCTTAGGCCATCTACATCAGAATTATCTAGGCTATTTGTGAAAAGTACATATTCCTAGCTCCTATCTAAAATATTTTTTAAAATCCCAATCCTCATTTTTTAACATCTAAGAACTTCTCTGTTTTAAACAAAAGGGTTTAAATTCTGATGAATTAGATTATGTGATTGATATAGATCATAGGTTCTTCTTTAACTCCTAATATATTTCATTTTTTACCATAATATATCATTATCTTCAAAATTGCTACCTATATTATCACATATAACAAAATCAAACAAGATAAAATAGAATAAACCCAACTAAGCAAAACAATGATAATGATACAGGATTTTGAAACAAGATAATAGGGAATTAACAATGGCCACTGCCTTAGAAGGAGATTTCCCTTAAATCCTATGTTGTGTATGTTGTTGTCTTAATAGATGATCAGACTTCCAGCTTTAGGCCTACAAAGTCAGTGAAATGCTAAATACTATAAGCCTTAAATTGTATTTTACCTCATTAGCTATCATCACAGCCTGTGTTTCTCCAGGTTAGCTGGTTGCTTAGGGGTGTGGGGTGGGGAAGGGAGAAAACTTGTCTCTTCTTGTCTCCCTACTCATGGGTCAGAAGGGGCTGGCATCCGGCTCTCCCTCAGTCAGCCTGCACATGACATTGACTCACAAGAGGTCTTAGCTTCTTGTTGAATCCTTGTTCTCCTCCCTCACAGTCCATGAATGGTGCCGACTCACAGGAGAGGCCTGACATCTGGCTCTCCTCCAATCAGCCTGCACATGGCTCCTGAGATATTTCAAATTAACAAAAATTCTCTCAAAACAGTCAGTTGGGTTCTCTGTCACTGGATTCTGTTGAATGATAGAAAGGTTTAGGTCATCCCTAATGTCATCTGTATTCCCCTTGCTTTGAGAAAGGAATCTGGAATGGGCTTTCCAGAAAGAGGATATGGAATCTGAAATACTATTTCTTTCTAAAATGATGGTGGCTGCTCAGAGGAAATCCCTCACTTTGGGGAATTAAATTCTAATTTCTAGAGGGTTGGAAAACATCAGAGTTGACTAGCAAGACAGAGAGTTAAAGAGCAAATGGAGAGGACCTGAACCATGAAGGCTTCAGCTAGGATTTGGCCCCAGTGCCTGGCTTGAAAGGTGAATATTTTATTACTTGGCAAGATTCCTACTACATGTCACTCAATATAGCTAAAACTTTCTAGTAATGGTTGTTATATGGCCTAATAGTCCTTTCTCTCATTGAAGGCCTAGAGGCACATTTCTTAGATACTGGAGAAATTCTCTCCTTGTATCTAAGAATGAATGGAAAATTCTAGGATCCATTGAGTTTCTCTACAGATTTCTTATTGGTTCCTACTGGCTTCTAATTTGGAGATTTTAAAATTTGTTCCACTTTTGTTATGCCTAAAAATCAGTGGTACATAATGATAGCTTCAATGGCCATACAGATAAATATGTAAATATTTCACATAGAAGTCATTAAGAAAGTAATAGAGACTATGGCGAAGTGGAAAGTCAATGTCCAACCTGAAGGAATATTGCCAAACAAAACAGTGGATTTTTAATATTGTTGAATCGAGTCTCTGAAAAAGACTCAATTCCCCAAACTTTATTCTAAAATACCTACAATGATTTATAAGGGAAAAAGTTGAAAACCAACAGTGATGGTGAAATCGATATTATCAATCAAGTTATTACCGGAATTTGAAAGCAAAAAATTTTACTAACTACAAGTTTATTAAAGCCAGATGAAAGAACACCCTTGATCTGTCTGCCTGGAATTCTATAAAAGAACTGCTTCTCTATTTCTCACTGACATGGCTGGAGTGGCCCTTAAAACTGAGGACCAACCCCATTCTAAGCAGTTGCTATTTTTGTTGGAGGGAGAATAGTGATTGTCTGATTCTCCTTAACTAGGTTTCTACCAACTAAAGACTAAAATGCCCCTTAACTAGATCTCTACCAACTAAAGACTAAAACTCCCAGAAACTTACTTCCTGGTTAAGCAGAAAATAAGAAGAGTCAATGTAAAAAACTCTACCATGCCAAGAAGATCTCCCTTAGCAACTATCTTCAGATACTCTGTGAGTTGTGTCCGGTGGAGAACCAGACAGTGGTAGTGGGAGACAATTCTGTCTTGCACCTACAGGGGCTGTAAAGTGGCCAGTAGCAATATACTTCGAACTGTCTAATATTTCAATCTATGAACATACCATGACTACTTAATGTATTTCCCGTTCTAGGATAGTTATTTCCAGTATGTTTTCTTTATTATGATTAAGAAGTTCCATTATGAGCAGCCCTAAGACAAATCTTTTTCCAAATACCATCTTTCAATATACTTATCTTTCAAAATACTTCTCTACTTCATTCATGTTTTGCTTTTATTATGCTCCCAATGCATTTATTACACTCCCATGCATTATTTTATTCTTTTACATGTGTCTCCCTTTACTAAAGCTTGGAGGATGAGGAGGAGAATTTACATACTTTAAGTCACAGTAGGCTAACACAGTGCCTGATATACATAGGTGACCTATGAGTAACCATGGAATGAATGAATGAGCAATGAATGAATTAATTGCTGAACAAGAGGAGAGAGTCCTGATAGACAACTTTATCAGTTAAGGTTTGACATTTTACAGCAAAACAACAATGAAGGGTCTTAAGCTCAAAAGTGCTTTTTAAAAAGTATTAGAGGAGCTGCTAGTTGTCTGTGTACTACAGCCAGCGGAACTAATCACCAAGTGTAATGGAGAAGGTCCTGGATAATCACAAGAGCACACAGTGAGCGAGGTGTGGTCTACACATATATAATCCAAGCACTCTGTGAGGCTGAGGCTAAAGTGTCACACGTTTGAGCCTGACTGGGTCAACTTAGTGACTTAGTGAGACTTTGTCTTAAAAAAATTCAATAAAATAAGGGTTGAGGTTATACTTCAGTGCCAAGGCCCTGGGTTCAATCCCCAGTAACACACACACAAAAAGAAGTGCACAGTGGCAGTTTATCAATCAGAGTTGTCTGCTAATTTACCCAACTGTGCAAATTTTAGTCCTAAAATGGAACGGTTTTGCATGAATAAAAAAAAATACATTCCCTCAGGAAGCTTTTGCCTGCCAAGAAATAGGGGCATAAAAGTTACTTCTCATAAAGGAGGACAACGTAAGCCCAGGGTGCCTGTTCTGTCCCACTTGGACAAAGACATTTTCTTTTCAACATCAAGTTCAATGGATTGTTCCTTCATGAACTTAGCAATATTCAAGGATTCTATTAACCTGTTGCCATTTTCCTACCTAAACTTTTTGTGTAAAATTTTAAGTCTCTAGCTTTTGTCCTTGCATCCTTCTTTATGAACAAAGTGAAAATCATAGATTTTCCTAATTGTGATAGAGACTATTTTTAAAAATTATGTAACACAGAGATTCTAAAGCATTTGAATGCAGTTGTTAAATTTGAATATTGAACATTACTATTGCTGTATCTCATTATATCTGAACTATTTAACCCCATTATCAGCCTATAAGATAATCTGTATCCTAAATAAGAGGCACAGAGCATATCTTATTACACAGACTAGTTCTTTATTCATCCATGAAACGTGTGGGAGCAGGAAAGTAATAGGTAATCTGGCAAGTTCTGGGTCTGCTTATGAACACTTCATTGCAACCTATTGGTTCCTGGAAGTTCGTATTGCTTTTGTCTCTCCAAGAACGACTCCTATTGTACGGCATGAGTACAATCTAGAAGGTTGCTAGATACACCTTTGTTAACTAGAGCTTTGATTATTTGAACTGAGTCTATTTTTGGTCAACATAATTTTTTTCAACTTAAAAATACTGCATTGTCTCTCTATCTAAATATAATCTACCAATGTTTTTAACTCATGGTCATAACACTGACATTCACTAAAAATAAGCAATTAACTTGGAATATTCATTCAACTAAAACTAAACCCACCTTCATGAGAAACAGGTCATGGTTTCTACCCATGTATACAATGGAGAAAGCCAGAATTCAATCAGAGCAGAGACACGCATTGTAATAGTCATATAACTACAACATTCTAAAAGGAATAAAAATCAGTTATTAAGTAATTCCTTCAGGATTAACATTAACAGTAATCTGGGCAGAAGTTTTTAATACCCAAATAGTTGGCTCTCTGAAAGTTGTCAAACGAAAAGGAATTTTGTATTACAGGCAGATTTACAGTCATCTCCTGGGCATTAGAACCAAAATTCCTGCTAAAATATTTATGTGTCATTTTATCAGATCTGATTTTTTTAATTCATAGCATATTTCCATATTTGACTAGAATTCAAAATAGGCTCTTTTGAGTAATCAGTAAACATTTTCATACCTAACAGTTTAAAACTTTATTACACTGTGTTTCTTTTCTTCTAAGGACAATTTACAAGTTGAATTTTATTTGCTTGATTAAACCATTCTAGATGAGAATAAATATTTCTCTCAGAAATTAAGTGATATTTACAGTTTTAAAGAGTATCAGGTTGGAAAGGTTATGATCTCTTAAGGAAAAATAAATGAGTGTATTATTTGAGGGAGAGAATAGCTTTGAAAAAGCAGAAATCTAAGATATCAGGTAGAAAAGTGCACATCCTATTACACTGCTTTCCTTTACGACCCATATGGTCCATTCTACAGTGTAGGACTCTAACTCATTTTTGGCCTAGCTGAGAGTCAACTTACTCATTGTTTTGAAAGATAAACTCCACTGTGAGAAGAAAAGAGAATGGATGCATATATCCCCACATATGAACTGGTGGTTTTAAACCTGGAAATTTGGTCTTAAAAACCAATACATCTTGGATCGCTTAAGTTATTTTTAACAGGAAAAACTGTCCACCATATCAAACTTCATTGTAATGACATCTAGTTGTGCTGAAATTTTGAACTTATTAACCATCAATATATTTGAAATATGAGATGAACTTTAAAGAACTCCATTTTCTATGTCACATATATTTTGGATATTTTCTGGTTCTATTTACTATTGATTATTGAGAAATGTATTTGATTGAGGATATGCTCTCATCACAGCCTCAATTTCATGTCAGTCTTGATCAGGGCTTGATTTTGCATTTTAGAATTTGGGTTACTAAAATCACCTCTTCTTTGCTAATAAAAAAATATCATATGAACAACATTATGCCTTGGAGTTCAATCCCCATAACCTTACCTCAGCAAAAACTGCATCACGAATACCATTAGTGTTATTTCAATAGCATTAAACTTCTCTAAACACCATGTAAGTTGATAATACAAACATTTCTCAGTTCATTACAGTATGACTTCTCAATTTCTGCTTTTAACTACTGTTATGATCAGAATTTTCATTGACAAGACAGGGGCTAGAATTCTGCTTTTAATATAAATTTATCAAATATTTTTGTAAGCTTTTAATTCAATACAAATCTTTTAAATGCCTACTTACACATGCCAGAGACTGGCCTAAGACTTGAGGATTAAATGATGATCAAGTCAAAGTCCTTACCCTGATCGAACTTACATTATAAAAATAAAGAAGACAATAAACAGTAGAGACAATATAATACAATGACAATGTGAAGAATACTGACTGCAAAGAGGACAAATAGGCAATGTAGAGGATAGGGATAGGCTGGTTATTTTACCTAGGGTTATCAAGGAAGTCTGTTAGTGAAGGTACATTTGAGAAGAAACCTTAATGGAGTGAGGGGAGACATGGAAGATCCTGGAACACAACCTTGGTGGTATAATAATGATAAAGCAGAAAGGCTCATATACATATAGTTGGAATACAGTAAGGAAAAGGACAGAGAGAGGAATTTAGATTCTAGAGGCAGCCAGGTGCTATGATTTGAGTGTTTGTCCCCTCCAGAGTTCACACTGAAATGTAGTTGCCATTGTAAACGTATTAAGAAGTGAACTGTCAAGGGGTGATTCGGCCATAATGGCTCTGCATTTCTGAGACAGTAGGTTCTTGTAAAAGGATGTGGTACTTTCAGGTTCATCTCCCCTGTCTTTTTCTCTTCTTTTCCCCGTCTCTGATAGTCTGTGTGTTTTGTCATGTTTGCAATATATTTGCAACATCATCTGTCCCACAGATGGAGTATTTAAGGTGCCATCTTGGTTGCAGATACCTGGCCCTTTTCAGACAGCACACCTGCCCATTGATGTTGGACTTTCAGCCTCCAGAACTGTGATAGGTAAGTTTCTGCAATTTATAAATTACCTAGTTTTATATTCTGTTCCAGTGGCACAGAAGGGACTGAGACATCAGGTATCAACTTATTATTTAAGCAATATGATAGCTTTGAAAGAGCAGGAATCTAAAGTACCAGATGGAAACCACACACAATATGGCATTATCTGGGCCTTGAGGAAATAGTAAGGCATCTAGACATTTCTTAAGAGCCATAAGAAATCGTGGATCCTACACAGAGGAATGAACTGATTTGTGTAAAATCACTCACTGCAACTGTAAACAAGAAGGATTACCTGCGTGGAATGGGGAGAACAGTTCAAAGGCTATTGTAGGTGTCCAGCTAAGAGATGCGGGTGGCTCGTACCTGACCAGTAGCAGGGGATGTGGTCAGAAATGACCAGTTGCAAGGCATATTTTGATGACAGAGTACATAGGATTTGCCTCCCTAGGCAGAAATTGTCTTCAAAGATGATTCTGGTTTTCAGATCTGACTGATTTACTGAGAGGAGATAAGGGAAATTCAGGAGAGCCTGAAAACCGAAAAATCCTTTTTGGATGTGTAAAATGTCCAATTCCTATCTCAGATATTTTTGTAGAGAAGTAAACTTGGCAGTTAGTGTATGTCTTTCCTATTGCTTTGTAACAAATTGCCATGAAATTAAATGTTTACAACACGCTCATTATTATCATAGAATGCCTGTAAGTTAGAATTGCAGAGCTGGGTGGGCTGGGTCCTCTGCTCAGACCTCACCAGGAGAAACCAAAGTGTCAGCCAGGGCTATCTGAGGCTTGGGGTCCTCTTTCAGACTAATGGGTGATTGGCAGAATATGTCTCTTTGCAGCTGTGTGACAGAGGTCCTTGTTTTGCCACTGGCTGTTACACAGGCATTGCTCGCAGCTCTTAGGGGCTGCTCACAGTTCCTTCTCATGCAATTCCACTTCAGGGGGGGCGGTTTACTCCAAAGCTGTTTTCTTTCTTCCAGGCCAGTAGGAGCACATCTCTCTGATGCTCAGCCTTCTTTAAGAGGCTCACCTGATTGTCAGGCCCACTCAAGACATTCTCCCTTGATTATTTCAAAGCCAGTTGATTAGTAACCTATTCACTGGCAAGATATCACATCACACTCAAAGGTTATGTCCATAATTAAGAAGAGAAGATTATACACCAGGGGTACAGGAAATTTGGAAGTCATGTTAGAATCCCCATAGCTTAGTTGGCCATGGGATGGTTACAGAGTTCAGCAACAATTCAGGGATATCAAACTAAATAAATATGACAGACCAGGACGCTGAGATAAAAAAAAATCCCCAGGAGGTCATAGTGTGTTCAAGGCTAGCCTGGACTACATAGTAAGACTTTGCCTCAAAAAAAAATAGCAAAGAGAGATTATAGAATAAAAAATGATATTAATATAAAAATATACTTAATACTCGCTAAGAGTATTCCCTGTGACAAGCACCTGGCTAAATGTTTGACAAATTTTCTTCACTTAAATTTCATAATAGTGCTTCACAGTGCCTACAGTCTCCCATACCACAGATGAGAACACTGAGGCACAGAGAGCTTCACTTACCCTTATGAAGTTATTTAAGTAAATTTAAGTATTAGGACCAGGACTTGAACCCAAGCAATCTGGTTCCAGAATCTGTGGATGTACAAAAATTATTCTATTATTAACGTAGTCCTACTATGTGTCTGGAGGACGCATTGGTGCTCAAGACAGGCAAATCTTCTAAAGAAGTTTACATTGTAAAAGGGCATAGCGATTGGTTAAAAAACATGCAAATAAATGCTTAAATACTTTCATTCCATACAGTGCTAGGAAGAAAATTGAACTAACTGCAGGATGAGAGATAATTAGGACTGAGTCTATCAATTTTTCTTCATTTTTTGGTGCTATTTTGCTAGGACTCCATGATAAAATACACCCAAGTAGGTAGTTCAGACTGCAGACATTTATTTTCTCACAAGTTGTGAAACCTAAATGTCCAAATTCTAGCTGCACCAGTGTTGGTTTCTAGTTTGACTTTGTCTCAGTTCATTTGAGCTATGATAAATTGCCTTAGACTGAATACCTTATAAACAACAAAAATATATTGCTCATATTTCTAGAAGCTAAGAATTCCAAGATCAAGGCACCAACACATTTGGTGTCTGACAAAAGTCACAGTTTCCTGTTTCATAGATGGTGGCTTTTATGTATCCTGATGTGGCATAAGGGGCACTATTCTTTTTTTGTGGAAAAAATAAAACGAAATTTCCTAACAAAATAATAAGAGAATAACAACAGTTAATACATTGCATGTTGTTATCCTCAAAATAATTACTCAGAATACAAGATATGGGCATAAAAACTTCTCCAAACAATACTAGGACAAACCTTTCTTTTCAATGAACTAGGAAAAATTAGTAGTATACTAACTTGTGTTATTTTTCCTTTGCCTTCTTTCCTTTTCCCCTTCCCTCACCCTAGTTCCTCTTTTCCTTATTTCACTTGAAAGTATGGTCTCAAGTTACATCCATTTACCTAAAAAGTCTTTCTTTGTTTATGGTTGAGTAGTACCCCATTGTATAAAAAGACTGCATATTTTTTACCCATTTCTTGGTTGATGGGCATTTGGGTTGTTTCCAAGATCTCACTATCACAATTTGTGCTACTATAAACATGCGTACACATATATTGCCATAGTATGATGTTTTTAATTCTTCTGGGAAGATACCCAGAAGAATAGCTGGGGCATGTGAAATGTGTAAACCTAGATTTTTTAGGAATGTCCATACTAACTTTTATAGTGGTTACACTAGTCTACACTCCCACTAATAATGAAGAAGGGCTCCTTTTTCCCCACAGCCCATCCAGCATTTGTTCTTTGTTGATTTCTTGATGATAGACATTTTTTCTGCAGTGAGATGGAATCTCGCTGGTATTTTAATTTGCATCTCTTGAATGACCAATGCTGCTGAACGTTTTTTCATATACTTATTTGCTATTTGTATTTCTTCATCTGAGAAGTGGGTATTCATCTCAGATGTCCATTTCTGGGTAGGGTCTTTGGATTTTAGGGGGGGTATGATTTTTTTAATTCCTATATGTTCTAGATATAAGTCCTTTGTCTGAGGGACAACAAGTTAAAATTTTTCCTACTCCATGGGTGGCCTCTTCACTCTATTGGTGATTTATTTGGTAAGAAAAAGCTTTTAAATATGATGAGATCACAGTTGTTGATTCTATGAAGTATTTCCCATGAGACCTGGGTTTTGTTCATGAAGTTTCTGCCTGTACTTACATCTTCAATATTTCTAACTATTTTCTCTTTCAACAGATTTAGTGTTTTGGTTTTAATATTTAGATCTTTGATCCATTTTTATTTTAGTTTAATGCATGGTGATAGACATGGGTCTAACTTTAGTCCTTGGCATGTGGAAAACCAGTTTTTCCAGTGCCATTTAATAAAGAGGCCATCTTGCTTGCAGTGAACATGTTTACTCACTTTGTCAAAGATAAGGTGGTTGAGTGTGTTTGGAGTCGTGTCAACATCTTCCAATCTGTTCCACTGATCCTCAGATCTGGTTTTGTTTGGCAGTATCATGTCTATTTTATCACAGTAGTTTTGCAGTGTAATTTCAAATCAGGGATTGTAATACCCACTGCCTTGCCTTTGTTGTTTAGAACTGTTTTTGCTATTGTAGATCTCTTCTGTCTCCAAACGAATTTTAGGAATGTTTTCTCTAGTTCTGGGAGGCATGCTCGTGGTATTTTGATTAGGATTGCATTAAATCTGTATAAAAATTTGGGATTATGGCAATTTTCACTGTTTGTTCTTCCTATCCATGAGCAAGAGATAGCTTTCCATTTTTGGATATTCTTGTCAATCTCCTTTTTCAGAGTACTGTAATTTTCAGTGTATAGGTCTGAAACTCAAGCAATTAGCAATGAAAACAGGAAAATCAAAACATATTCTGCAAAATCCAGAAGATCATTAATACTTACTTTGAGAAACTGTACTCTAAAAAGATGGAAAACACAGAAGAAATGGACAGATTCTAGACACATATGAATTGCCAAAACTGAATTAAGAAGATATAAACATTTTAAATACCCCCATATCAGTCAGTGATACTGCAAACATAATAAGAATTTACCAACAAAGAAAAATCCATGTCTGGTGGATGCTCTGTCAAATTATATAAGAAATTTAGAGAATTAATGCCACTAATGTGGAAACCTTTTAATGAAATTGAGAGGGAAGCAATACTTCTAAAATCATTCCTGGAGGCATGCATTAACCTGATACAAAAACCAGAGAAGGACCCAACAAAAAAGAAAACTACAGGCCAATCTCCCTAGTGAACATGGATGCAAAAATCCTCAATAAGATTCTGGCAAACAGAAAGCAACAAATCATCAAGATTACACAACATGAACAAGCAGGATTCATCCCAGGAATGCAGGGAAAGTTCAACAAATGGAAATGTAATACACCATATTAACCGAGCTAAAGACAAAAATTACACAATCATCTCAATAGATACTGAAAATGCATTTGACAAAGTCCAACACTCATTCATGACAAAAACCCTACAGAAAATTGAAATAGATGGTCTTTATCTCAATCTGATAAAAGCCATCTACAACAAATCAACAGCTAATAGCATACAAAACAATCAAAAACTGACAGCTATCATGCTAAAATCAGTAACAAGACTAGGATGTCAACTAACACCACTGCTATTCAATATAGTTCTGGAAACATTAGCCAGAGCAATTAGACAAGAGAAAGAAATAAAAGGAATAAGGATAGGAAAGGAAGAAGTCAAACCATCATTATTTGCAGATGACATGTTACTCTACATAGAAAATTCCAAGAACTCCACCAAAAGACTTATAGGTTTAATAACTCAGTTCGGTAGTATAGCTGGATACAAAGTCAAAACTCAAAAATCAATAGGATTCCTGTATGCAAACAACAAAGGCTCTGAGAAAGAAATTAGGGAAAGTACATCCTTCACAATGACATCCAGCAAAATGAAATACTTAGGAATCAATCTAACGAAGCAAGTAAAAGAAAGGGCAAATTTCAGGCCTCTTTTCTAGGAACAAATATAGAGCCTTTAAACCCTATTCATCTCCCAGTGTAGCCACCATTCAGTACTATTGCACTGAGATTACGTTTTAACACATAAAGTTGTGGAGCCACAAACATTCAGACCACAGCAAGCCTCCTTCCTGTTTGTTTGTTTGTTTGGAGTTTTTTTGTTTGTTTTTTGGGGGTTTTTTGTTTGTCCATTTATTTTAGGTTTTTTTGTTTTGTTTTGTTTTTATTTTTTGTGGCACCAGGGATTGAACTCACAACCTCACTCCTGCCAGGCAGGCACATAAGCCGCTGAGCCAAACTCTGAGCCCTAGTTTTTTGAGACAGGGTCGCACAATGTAGCTCAGGCTGGCCTTACATTCACATTGTAGCCCAAGCCAGGCTCGAAGTCACAACGCTCTGCCTACCTCAGCCTCCTGAGTACTGGGATTAAAAACCTGTGCCACCACGCCCCGCTTTTTTTGTTTTATTTGTTTTGTTTTTTGTAGCTCTGTCTTCACATTCACTCCTGTTCAGGGAGAGAGGAAAGCACCCGCATGTTTTTGTTTTGTTTTGTTTTGTTTTGTTGTTTGTTTATAGGGACACCAGTCCTACAGGATGAGGATACCACATTAAAACTGACTATTAAAGATATAGCTCATTTGATCTTTATATCTTCTAAAAGGCCATATCTCTAAATATGATTACACAGAGGCTTAACACTTTAACACATGAATTTGGGGGGGGGGGTTCACAATTCAGTCCATGACACTGTTTTACCACTAGCATTTTCCTCATATAAGGGAAAAAGGAAAAGAAAGAAAAGTGAACTCCTTTGTAGGAACCTTAGAGATTGCTTCTTGGCCTTTTGGCTAAGATCAAATGGAACCTTAGAAAAAAGAGCAAGACAGATTTACAATTAAACTAAAGGATAGTTAATTTGTCAGATATATTGATACAAGCTATATATAGTGCCCCTTTACTCAGAGGATGAAGGGAGAAAAAAAGGATGGAGGAAATGGAGTACTTTAACGACTCTCTTTACATACCTGACTCATGGAAGTTAGGCCTCCAACCTGACTAGAAGGAGAAATGTATTACCTTCCACCATGCTTGCCCCTCCTTATATTTCTAAATACAGAGAAAGAAAAGTCTAGATAGACACATGCAAAATCCCCAGTCTATACCAGTGATTTCTTGTTACATCATCAAAAAATAAAACTGAACCCATACAAAGTTGGGAAGGTGGAGAGAAGTGAGTCTTATGCTCCTAGTCTTCTTACATGGAAGAAGAGCCTAGTTTCAGACTTTGGGGGGTGTGCCATGGCCACTGCGTAAAACAGAAAGATTCTTTTTTGGACCTTTCCATAGCTCTTGCCTCCTTAACCACCTGTCTGTCCCCCACAGCACACACCTCTAAGCTGTAGTATCTGTTCTCCTTTTGTGTTCCACTTCCACTGCTAAAATGGAAATGTTTGTAGTCCTGCAATGGAGAGAAAAGGAAAGCCACTCCATTCTCTAGATGAGACATCTAAAGAAAATTAGAACATTAGGTAGAATGGGAAAATCTCCTTCCTCTGCAGTTTTTACATCTCATTGTTCCAAAATGCCTTCTTTCCATCTTAAACCTGAACTAAGTAACTGAAAGCTTTCTTAAGGATGTGGGCCCCAGACTTAGATTCTGAGAGCTTTTCAATTCATTCTATATACTTCTTTTGTTAAGGTTAATGATGAATATCTCTATTTTTTGCAGCTCAAAGAGTCCAAGTAAACCAAAGTGTTCAACAACTTGTTAAAATAAATGAAAAAAATTATGTGATTAGAGAGTGAATAGATATAGTTAATGGATTTACAGAATTTTCTATCTATACTAATATTTTTCTGTGAAATGTTGTTTATTAATAATTTTCTAGGTGAAATCTTTGTAACTAACAAAAACTCAATATTCAAATGATCATTTTTATTGTGGAGTACAATAGAGTCTGAATGACTGAAATTTTATTGTATTCTCAAACATCACTCAACTTCTATTTATATATTTATTCTATATTAAAAGATAATTGTCAACTGGGTATCCACATGCAAGAATTAAGTTGAATTACCAAAAATTGGTGCTTATACTAACTACAAGAAATAACTCAAATGGAGGTTAAAGATAAAAATTTTAAAAATAAATTTATGCAACTTGGGATAAAATATAGTTATAAATATTTGTGATCTTAGATCAGGTAATTATTTTTTAAATATGACAACTAAGCAAAAATAACCAAAGATAAATTGGACTTCAATGAAATTAGAAACTTCTATGCTTCAAAAGACACCATTAGGAAAGTGAAAATGCATCCCACAGATTCTGAAAATATATTTAAAAATCATATACCTAATAAGAAACATATCCGGAATATAGAAAGCACTCTTAAAACCAAACCATAAAAACACGGATAGCTCAATTTTAAGTGGACAAAAGAGTACAATAAAATTTTTTCCAAAAAAGCTTTACAAGTAGTTAGTAAGTTCATGAAAAGGGTTCAGCACCATTAGTAATAATGGAAAGTCAGAAACACAATGAGATAAGTACTACTTCATATACATATTATAATTTCTATAATTAAAAAAGACAAGGTTTCACTATGCAGTTCAGGCTGGCCTTGAACTCACTTTGTAGCCTAGGCTGACCTTGAACTCACATTAATCCTGCCTCGGCCTCCTGAGTGCTAGGATTACAGGTGTGTGCCACCACACCTGGCTTGGAAGATCTTAAAATGGTATAACAAGTGACTTTGGAAAACATCTGTCAGTTCCTAAAAAAGTTAGAATTATCATTTGATCCAGCAATTTATTTTTTCAAAAAGAAATCTCCCATTCATTGGAAGTCATACTCCATACCGACCTCTTCCCAGGTCCTAGCAAACACTAGACCTCTGTCTCCATGGATTTACCTAATCTGAACACTTTATACTATTAAAATCATACAATATGTGGTCTTTTCTGTCAATATAAATTCATAGGTTTATTCTCAAGGGAACTGAAAACAAAAGTCCATGAAAAACGTGTATATAGATGTATACAGCAGCATTATTTACAATAACCACAAACTGAAAACATTTAAAATGTCTATAAAATGATGAATGGTCTATAAATTGATGCACTGTAAGGTGTAGCCATACAATGATATATTACTCAATCATAAAAATAAGTTGATTCATAATACAACATGGATAAACTTTGAAGACAGTCTACATGAAAGGGACCAGGCCAAGTGTGGTGGCCCACACCTGTAGTCCCAGCACTCGGGAGGCAGAGGTAAAAGAATTGCCAGGAGTTTGAGCCCAACCTGGGCTTCACAGTGAGTTCAAGGACAGCCTGAACGACATAGCAAGACCCTGTCTCAAAAACAAAAACCAAAAAAGAAAGAAAAAAAATCCCACAAAAACAAAAACAAAAGAGAAAAAAAGACACAAAAGACTACCTATTGTGTGATTCAAATAGTTTGCAATGCCCAGAAAAGGCAAATTCATAGAAAGAAGTAGCTTAGTGCTTGCTAGGGCCTAGGAGGAGATGAGTATGGAGAATGAATGCTAACAACTATGGGGTTTCTTTTTGAGGTGATAAAAATATTCTAACAGTCTCCCATTCTAGGGAATGGTGATAGTTGCATAACATTATTAATACACTAAAAACAATGTATGAAATATATAGAAAAAATCTATGATACATAAGTTTTATCTCAATAAAGGTGTCCTTTAGAGGAAAAAGGAACATACTTTAACATAGTAATATTACCAAGTCATATTTTTTAATTTTTTTTATTTAAGAGAAAATGGACACAGAAGAAACAAAAAGCAAAAAAGACAAACAAACAACAAGAACAAATCCGATACGATAACATTATAGGTTTACACAATGAGATGGCTGAAATTTGACAGTAGTTGCAATATTGCATATCGTTACCTTCAAAGGGGTTGTTCAGATTAACAGATATAGACATGTAAAATTGATCTAATCATGAGTAATAACTGTTCTTTTTCAATAGCTAATGCATTTAGTAATATAATCATTTTAACTGTCCTATGCATACCTATTTATAAATTTATGTCTTTTTCCTTTTCCCTTCCTTCCTTCCTCCTTTCCCCTTAGAATACCTCTTGTTGTCAACAAAAGGAAAATAAGAAATCAAAACAAAACAATTTCACAATCAGCCAATAAGACAGTAACAATTATCAGAACTATATTCAGTATTATTATCAGTAACTATATTCCCAGAAATTATTTAAGATAAAAAATATAGTCATGAATCATTATCCAACAAATTATTAACATAAAACATTTGCCTCAATGAATCAAGAGAAACCTGTTGTATGACTATCTTTTTTGTTATGATTACTCTATTGTTTTCAAATAAACATTTTGCGTTAAAAATAAAATCTGAAGTTGACCCTGAGGAAACTACATTTCACTCAAAATTCTTTTGCTCCGACTGTCCCAACTACTTTTTTATATACATAGATTCTGTTGTAGTTCATCACACTAGTGCAACAATGCAATAGTCACGTATGTGTCACTTATTTAGTTCACTGAGAAGTATATTTTCAGTATTCATCTATTTAAGGGTGAAAATGTCTAGTTTATTGTTCTTTATAGCTGAGTAGTATTCCATTATGTAGAAATACCACATCTTTTTTATCCATTCCTCAGTCGAGGGGCATTTATGTTGTTTCCAAGATCTAGCTATTATGAACTGGGCAGCTATGAACATAGGCACACATATATCGCTGTGGTAGAATGTTTTTAATTCTTTCAGGAAGATACCCAGTGATGTATCCAGTGCTCTGCCCCCCAACAAAAATTCCAATTTAAAGGCCAATTAGAAAAATAGAGCTCTTTAATAGCACGGCCCGAGTGACGCAGCATCCCTATGCATAGGGAAGACTGTGTGCCGAGCCAAAGATATAAGCAGCTTTTAAGCAGTAAAATGACAAGCTGCAAACATCTGGGGTGGGGGTAGCTTAACAATCGTTGGGGGATTTTCCAAGTTTTGGCTTGGTTTCGGGAAAGCAGCACAATACAGAACAGGAACACGGCGCTTGGGAAAGAACAACTTGCGTTCATTACGGCATTGCGTTCTTACAGGAACAGGACAGGGGGTGTACTCAGGCAACAAGGAGGGGATCACATTAAACACCCAGCAGGGTATAACTGAGTCAAATGGGACCTCCAATCCTAGCTTTTTGAGGAATCTTCTCACTGACTTCCACAATGGTTGCACCAGCTTACATTCCCACCAACAGTGGAGAAGAGTTCTTTTTTGCCCACAGCCCCTCCAGCATTTGTTGTTGGTTGACTTCATAATACTAGCCATTCTTTCTGTGGTGAGGTGGAATTTCAGTGTTACTTTCATTTGCATCTCTCGAATGGCCAGTGCTGTTGAACATTTTTTCACGTATTTATTTGCTGTTTGTACTTATCCATCTGAGAAATGTGTGTTCATCTCAGATGCCCATTTTTGAATTGGGTCTTTAAATCCTGGAGGACTGATTTTTTTTTAAGTTCTTTTTAGATTTTCAATATTAATCCTTTATCTGAGGGACAGCTGGCAAACAATTTCTCCCACATTGTGGTTAGTCTCTTCACACTGTTGGCGGTTTCTCTTGCTGTGCAAAAGCTTTTCAGTAGGATGAGATCCAATTTGTTGATTCTTTGTGATAATTCCTATGCAGCCTGGGTTTTAGTCATAAAGTCTTTGCCTACACCAATGTCTTCAAGAGTTTTACCTACTCTATCTTCAGCAGATTTAATGTTTCTGTTTTAATGTTGAGATCTTTAATCCATCTAGGTTTTAACTTAGTACATGGTGAAAGATATGGGCCTAATCTTTATCTTCAGCATGTGGAAAGCCATTTTTTCAACACCATTTATTTAAAAAGCTGTCTTTCTTCCAGTGAATGTGTTTGGCACCTTTGTCAAAGATAAGATAGCTTAGTGTATCTGGAGTTGTTTCTGGTTCTTCTAATCTATTCCATTGATCCTTGGGTGTGTTTTTTTGCCAGTACCACACTGTTTTTATCACAGTAGCTTTATAGTATAATTTCAGGTCAGGAATTGTGATGTCCCCTCTCTTGTCTTTGTTGCCCAGGATCACCCTTGCTATTCTAGGTCTCTTCTTGTTCCAAATGAATTTTACGATTGTTTTCTCTAATTCCATAAGATATGCTACTGGTATTTTGATTGGGATTGTATTGAATCTGTATAACAGTTTTGGAAGTACGGCCATTTTGACTATATTGATTCTTCCTATCCAAAAGCATGGGATATCACTCCATCTTCTAATATCCTCTTCAATCTCCTTTTTCAGAACACCATAGTTTTCAGCATAGAGGTCTTTAACATCTTTCATTAGATTGATTCCTAAATATTTCATTTTTTGGATGCTATTGTAAAAGGTATTGTTTCCCTAATTTCTCTCTCAGTGAGATTGTTATTCGTGTACAAAAATGCTATTGATTTTTGAGTGTTGACTTTGTAACCAGCTACATTGCTAAATCTGCTTATTAAATCTAGAAGTCTCTTGGAGATTTTGGATCTTCTGGGTAGAGTATCATGTCATCAGCAAATAATGC
Source organism: Dasyprocta punctata (assembly GCA_004363535.1). Taxonomy (NCBI): domain Eukaryota; kingdom Metazoa; phylum Chordata; class Mammalia; order Rodentia; family Dasyproctidae; genus Dasyprocta; species Dasyprocta punctata. The sequence continues at coordinate 167,504 of RJWM01000334.1, forward strand.
TAATTTAATTTCTTCCTTTCCTATCTTTACTACTTTTATTTCTTTCTCTTGTCTAATTGCTCTAGCTAAAGTTTCCAGAACTATGTTGAATAAGAGTGGAGAGAGTGGACATCCTTGTCTTGCTCCTGATTTTAGAGTGAAAGCTTTCAGTTTTTATCCATTTAGTATGATGTTAGCTATCGGTTTGCCATAGATAGCTTTTATCAGATTGAGATAAAGACCATCTATTCCAATTTTCTGTAGAGTTTTTATCATGAATGGGTGCTGGGCTTTTTCAAAAGCTTTTTCTGCATCTATGGAAATAATCATAAGACTTCTATCCTTGGCTCTGTTAGTATGATGTATTACATTTATGGATTTATGTATGTTGAACCATCCCTGCATTCCTGGGACGAATCTCACTTGATCATGGTGTATAATCTTTTTGATGATTTGCTGCAGTCTATTTGCCAATATCTTATTAAGAATTTTTGCATTAATGTTCATTAGGGAGATTGGCCTGTAATTCTCTTTCTTAGTTGGATCCTTCTCGGGTTTTGGGATTAGAGTAATGCTTGCTTCCAAAAATGAATTTGAGAGTATTGCTTCCCTTTCAATTTCATTAAAGAGTTTGAGAAGTAGTGGTATTAGATCTTCACTAAATTTCTTGCAGAATTCAGCAGTGACTCCATCAGGACCAGGGCTCTTCTTTGTTGATAGTTTTTTAATTACATCTTGAATTTCATTTATTGATATTGAGTTGTTTAGAATTTTTACATCATTTTGATTCAGCTTTGGTAATTCATATGTATCTAAGAATCTATTCATTTCTTCTATATTTTCCATCTTATTAGAATACAAGTTTTCAAAGTAGGTATAGATAATTTTCTGGATTTTGATTGGTTCTGTTGTGATTTCACCGTTTTCATTCCTAATTGCATGGGTTTGAGTCCTTTCTTTCCTTTTTTGATAAGGTTGGCTAAGGGTTTATCCATTTTATTCAATCTTTCAAAGAACCAACTCTTTGATTCATTGATTCTTTGTATTGTTTTTTTAGTCTCCAGTGTGTTAATTTTGGCTCTGATCCTAATAATTTCCTCCCTTGTATGAGCTTTTGGTTTAGTCTGCTCTTCTTTTTATAGAAGTTTGAGACTCAACATGAAGTTGTTAATATAAGCTTGTTCTGTTTTCCTGATATGAGTATTTACTGCTATAAATTTCCCTCTTAAGACTGCTTTCATTGTATACCACAAGTTCTGGGATGTTGTTTTGTCATTGTCATTCAACTGTAAAAACTGTCTAAGTTCTTCTTTAATTTCATCTGTGACCCATTGATTGTTCAGTAGTGTGCTGTTTAATTTCCATGTGTTAATGGAGTTCTTGTGGTTTCCTTTGGCATGGATTTCCAATTTCATTGCACTGTGGTCTGATAGTATGCATGGAATAATTTCAATTCCTTTACATTTACTTAAGCATGTTTTAAGAACCAGTATATGGTCTATTTTGGAGAATGTCCCATGTGCAGCTGAACAGAATGTGTATTCTGATGTTGTAGGGTGGAAGACTCTATAGACATCTACTAAGTCCATTTACTCAAAAGTTTGATTTAATTCTAATATTTCATTGTTGATTTTTTGTTTAGTTGATCTGTCTTTTTGTGGCAGCAGGGTATTGAGGTCTCCCAATACAACTGTATTAAGGCTTATTTGATTTTTCATATCCATTAATAATTGTTTTATATAACTGGGTGCACTAGTGTTTGTGGCGTATATATTTATGACTGTTATCTCTTCCTCTTGGATTGTTCCCTTTACTGAGATACAGTGACCTTCTTTGTCTCTCTTAATCAGTCTTGGCTTAAAATTAACTTTATCTGCAAATAGAATAGCTACCCCTGCTTTTTTCTGGAGTCCTGTTGCATGGAGTATTGTTTTCCATCCTTTGACTTGCAGTCTGTGGGTATCTTTTTTAGTTAAATGTGTTTCTTGTTTGCAGGATATTGTTGGATCTTGCTTCTTAATCCATTCTGCTAGTCTATGTCTTTTGACTGGTGAATTGAGGCCATTAGCATTGATGGTTAAAATTGACATGTACTGACTTATCCTTATCATATGGCTTTCTATGATTAACTCCCCCCCACCTTTTTTTTTTCTTTTTCCCTTCCCTCTAATTGTTTTCCTTTCCTGGCGGACCCCTTCTATTGGGGTTCATGGAGCTGTAATACTTATCATCCCTTTCTAAAATGCCCTACAAAACATTTTGGAGTGCTAGTTTAGTGGTCGTGAATTTCCTCAAATGTTCCTTATCATGGAAGTATTTTGTTTCTCCCTCTGTTTTGAAAGACAGTTTTGCAGGATACATCAATCTGGTTTGAAAGTTGTTTTCTTTCAGAACTTGGAGTACTTCACTCCAAGCTCTCCTTGACTTGAGAGTTTGTGCTGAGAAGTCCGCTGTGATTCTGATGGGCTTTTTTTTTTATAGGTGATTTGTTTCTTTTCCCTAACAGCTTTTAAAATTTTATTCTTGTGTTGAATTTCTGGAATCTTGACTATGATATGCCTGCAAGTAGATTTTTTTTTTATCATTGCTAATTGGAGTTCTATATGCCTCACTTATTTGTATGTCAAATTCTTTTTCTCTACCAGGAAAGTTTTCTGATACGATGTCTGTAAGGATGTTTTTAATGTCATTTGTAGTATCTCCTGCTTGTTCACTGACTCCAATTAATCTTAAAGTTATTTTTCTTTGTCTCATCAAGCAGCTGCTAAATTGATTTCTCATGTTCCCTTGCTAGTTTTGCGAAATCTTTCTTTTCCTGGTCACTAACTGCAAGCCTGTCTTCAGTATCTGAGATCCTGTCCTCACATTGGCCTAATCTGCTTCGAATATTTTCAGTAGAGTTTCTATTCTCCTGAATATCTGCTTGAATCCACTTTATCGAATCCATTTGCTTCCTATGTTGTACTTCCATAATTTGCTTAAGCTCATTTATTTTTTTGTTTGTGTCTGCTCTAACATCACTAAGCATGGTGTCTATTTTGGTACTCTCTGTGGTTATTTGAGAGATTATTTCTGATTTCATTTTTTCCAAAGCCTCATTCAACTGCTTTGTTACCACTTCAGAGAAGCCTTGTAGGGGTCTTTTGGATTCTCCAGCCTCATTGCCCCCTGCATTTGCTTTTGGTGAACTGGGTGTCTGAGGTTGTGACCTGTTCAAGTGTCTTCTCTTTTCTTTTCTTTTTTAGTTTAATTCCTAGAGTGATACCTGTTAGTTGCCTGCAGTGGGTTACTTCAATGGTGGTATTAAGGACTTCCAGGTGACAAGCATTTCCTGGAGATATCTTCCAGGTATAGCTGGTTCCTAGGCCCACATTCAAAGACAAACTGCTCAGCCCAAAGGGAATGTCTATAATATCTACCCCAACACATAAAAACACATTACAATCATTTCATGCATATAATATTAGAAACACAAAAGAAAAGACATCTTCCTTCCCAGCACCATTTGCCAGAGCACCTGTAAACCAGCTGCCTTGTGCCAAGTCACTGCTGCACATGTGGTCTTGTAATGACATTACATATGTTCCCATATTCCTTCCACCCTCATGGGAAAATAAAAAGAACATTTCCTCCAAGACTTCATCCTAAAACATTAACCTTCACTACAGAATTATATGGCACCATCTGTGTAGTAAGGACACTGGGATTTTTTTTTTTTTGGTCATTGTCACACGTTTTGTATATGTTCATGATCAGAGTGGAAAATTATTTGAAGTTTTAAAAATATATTCCAGTGCTACCTTCATATTTTTGGTTAAGTTGCATTCCCCATAAAGTATTATATTACAAATTTTATTAAGTCCAGAGTCGTATCTTATAAATTGCTTCCACATTAAATATATCATATTATATTATCTATAGGCAATTATTTTAAAAATTCCATTCATCTCTATTTTGCAACCAGACTGAGTCATTCTCTTAGATTTTCATTCATACTTAGAAACAAAGTCTTCCAAACTAATATGTTCTGTCTTTATTCAATGCTCATCACAACTCTACCTTTGACTTATCAGCTATATAAACTCAAAGCTTAAGTTTTATTCTCCCCGCATGTCATGGGAGGTCAAGTTTCCTATGTCAGGTCGGTTCTCCCTTCATTCAGAGTGGATGCCTGAAATAAACCACAGATTCCCTGGAGAAACCACTGAGGTTTCATTGATTTGGTCCTCAGCTAGTAAAAAGTTAGTGCCTCCTCAAGCTATTAACACAGACGAAATAGTTTCAGAATCCATATTACAATACTTCCTCGGATACTCTAAACTAAAACAAGTTTATTTCAAAGAAATGAAGTCTCTGTAACAAAAAGCCAACTCCTATGACAAAAATATTTTGTTCCTTAATATTTTTACTATAAACATGAAAAGTTTCTAAGGGTAATCTTCCATAATTATTTTTTAGTTTAAATTTTCAGTTTAAATTTAGATTAGCAGCTAAAGAACTGTGACCAGTTCAGGAAATAGGTCCACCACCTCTACCTATCCTCCAGCTGTCCCTCTGTGTTTACTAATAACATATAAAAAGGATGACTTTACGTCACATTTCTACTTTTTAAATTATTTTCCTCCACTATTTTACATGCAGTCATTACATGTATCATTTAGTTCATCCGTTGCTAGTGGTCAATTTGGAGTCAGGAGCAAACATCACCAGAAAATAGTGGACTCTGGAATCCTTGGCCCGTGCTGTGATTGCTGCAGACTTTAGCTGGAAGCAGCAGGGGACAGAAGGAGTGTATTTGGAGATGCTTATGAAAAGTCTGGCCCATGTCAGGCAGGAGCATCAGTGGCATTAAATGTGTGGGCAGGAGGCTATGTTGACTGGATAATCAAGGGGTAGGCTGACAATGACATCTTGGCATGTCCGTGTAAATCCTATCACATCCTCCTCTGTTGCCAGCTTCTTGGCCACTGGCCCTGATGTACTAAACAAGCAATAAATATCTCATTTGAGCCAGGTCAAACAGACTCTGTCCCATGTACAAATTCAAAATGAGAAACCCAGAAATTATTGTGTGGGAAGTGAGTTCATTAATGGCAGAACTCTAAGGAGAAGCTTCATCCAAAAAAAGAGAGACAATGAGACAGAAATATGGACAGAGATAGAAAAGCAACCACATGGCTGAAGCCACGCGGCCACATGAGGAGGGGAGGCTGCTGGGGTTTCCAGCAACTTTTCTAATACTTTTCCAGGCATCGGTGTGGCTTCTGCATGCACCTAGCTTTCCTTAAGCTTACTTGTATAGGTTTATAATGCCCTGCATGAGGTAGCACACTTGTTTTCTTCAGAATATTTATGGTAATTCTGATAAATAATCAAAAATTTTAGTCGCAGTTATGGAATGATCTTGACCAGTTCCAGTAGACACCAGGCTACACACAGAGGGCTCAGGGACACCTTGCTTTTCCAGGCACTGAGCCTCTGTTTGCTCTAATGGTGTTATGATGGTGCTTGTGTCTAGATGTCCCCCCAAAGCCTCATTTAGTCATATGTGGGGCCTTTTTCAGAGGTGGCTGGATCTAGAGTGTGTGATGCTGGGTTAATTTCTGTTGCAATGCTAGGATCAAGGGTGTTAGGATTAAGGGTGTGAGTGCTACCTACCCTAATTATCCTGAATAAGATACAAGGAATAGAAAGAACTGTCATTGTCTCCTGTTTGTTTTGCTAGTTTCTGCCTGCCATAACTCTGCAGTGCCTGTCTGCCACACTACTCTGCCTTGGAACCAGCTGATTATGGACTGAAACTTCTAAAAACTGTGAGCTAAACAAACTTTCCTCCCTTAGCTTGTGGGTTTTGGGTATTTTGTCTCAGCAATGAGAAAAAAACTTAGACATATGGATAGGAACCAGACAGGGCTCCAGTCATAATTCTACGTTCTTTCATTTTTGTAGACTTCACCCTCCATAAAACACATCAAAAGTTCTATTTTATGACTACATTAATATGAAGATAAATGCCATCTTGGCTGGAGTCATTATTTTATGTTCACTATTTAAATGAACATTTTTCTTTTGCTTTGTACAAATTAAAACATTTTGGTGGGCTCCTAAATGTATCAAGGGCCTTGGTACTGTGCTTAGTATATCTAATAGATAAGTCAACCTTAGCCCCAGGAGAGCATCAGGACCTAGTTACCCAATGATACAGAAGTGTTTTAGAATTTCGCTATAGGCACAATCATGCTGCTGACTACCAGCTGAACATCTACCCTGCAACATATCTATGTGTATGTTGTCACTGGAAGTGTTAAATATATATGATTGAAACCATTTGTGCATGCAACAGCAAATGCACAGTTGAAAGAGAAATCACAGAAAAATGCTGTATTTTCTATTGGTATATGGGTACATCTAAAAGCAAAAGGAATCCTTAGAAAACATATATACAAGATTGAGTACAATGGATATCCCTAAAGGAGGGAGAGACAGTGGGGTTACAAAAGATATTTGACCAGCACTCTTACTTTATTGGAATGTGCTAATTACTTTGCAAAAGAATTTATTTCATGTTATACATGTAAATAAAGCATTGAACACCCAATTAAAAGCTAAGTATACCACCAGGCCTCAAAAAGACTGAAGATAAGCCCAGATTTGTCTTGAAGGACTACAAACCAAACAACTAAGCACAGAGTCCTTGCAGCCAAACTGCATGGCCTTGGATCCCAGTTGTATCACTGACTAGAAACTCAGTCCCTCTGTCTATCCGTTTCCTTAGGTATAAGGCAGAAAGAATAATAGTCACCTATTTTAGGAGATTATTGTAAGGATTAAAAGAGTCCATAGATGCAACATTTTTGGAAATAATTCCTGAAATACGTTTAGTTCATATTATTCGAAGTGGTATCATCAATTATTTTTATTCTTAATATATCCTACATATGCCCTCAGTAAGTTCCCTAGGAGGTGAGAAGCCACTGCTGTTTACATGCAGATTTAGGGAGATTTGGTGCAAAGCAGGATGTGTGAGAAGAAAAAGGTGTCCCCAGGAATGGAGCCAAATCAAAAGGTAAGTCGCTGAAGGAGGCAGTGAGGCCCACTCTCTCAGGCCAGGGGCACATAGGTGTCTGCCCTGAGCAGCCTATTCCAGAAAACAGCCATGTTTCATTCCATCCAAATGAAACACAGCCCAGCTGTGTACCAGGCTATGCTTGGAGGCTGAGATGCTAAGGAAGAACAAAATATCAGCTGCACATATTCCCAAGAAAACCAGTGGACAGAAATGCAGAAGAGGGTTCAAATCTTCTTCTAAATTCACCCCCACCACAATAGTATGCCTTTCCCAAAAGCATCCATGTGGTTTTTTGGCAGAATGCATGCCTACTTCCCCAAGCTTTATTTTTTAATGTCTGAAAAGAAAATGGCTCCTTTCTTCATGGAGCTTACATTTTACTGTCAGCAGAAAAACTGGCTATCAAACTGACATGCAAATTAATTATAGTTTGTCACCAGCCATATCAAAGAAATGTAAAGCACATTATAATATAGAATTATTAAATAGGAAGATACCTTTTGATAAGACAATTAAAGAAAGGGGCCCAGAGAAGGTGAGTTTTACACTCAGTCTTATGGCGAAACAGCAACCAGCTGTGCAAGAGAAAAAAGTTGCAGTCAAACAAGTATAAACCATAAAGGATACGATATGGAAACGATTGATATGGTTAAGGAAATATCGGGCAAATTAGCTTGAAAGGTTCAAGCCAAGGGGAAATAAATCAGAGCAGTGGTCAGGTGATGTTGATTCAAAAGAAAATGTGAAACACCTGTAATCTCAGCACTCTGGGACGCTAAAGCAGGAAGACTAAAAGTGTGAATCCAGCCTGGGCAACTTAGTAATTCAGCAAGACCTGTCTCAAAATAATAAAAGAGGCTGAACTCACTGTGAAGGCCTTAGGTTTAGTCTCTAGTACTGCCACACAAAAAAAGAACCTTAAGATGGGAACAATAGGATCTGATATTTTCTACTTTTCATAATTCGTGAAAGTAAAGGAATTACTAATTAGAATGTATCTCAAGAGATGCTAGAGGACAATGTGTTTCAAGACAATGGAACAGAGAAGCAGAGTCTTACACGACCTTTTTTATTTTGTTCATACCGTAAGTTTCTATGAGCTACAAACAATTTAAGCTATTACTGCTATTCTGTTAAGAAAGCAAGAAAGACTCAAAAAAGTTTAGGTTCTTACCTAAGTTCACAGGTAAGTATGTGGTCAAATTATATACATAATCCAGATTTTATGACTGCTGTCTTCTTTCTGCTAAAATAGACCGAGAGGCTCAGGATACAGACACACGATATCTTCTTCACTGTAGTTATTATGCAGTACATCAAGGAGGAAAAAGAAAGGTCTGTGTTCATGAGGTAAAAAATAAGTGTGGCATCTGCCTTTCAAAGATTGTTCAGGATTGTTAGAGAGGGAGGGGGAATTAGAAACCTCAACCCTTAAAATTATGCAGAATTCAGTTAGGCCTGCTCTGATCAATTGTGTAATTGCCGAAGCTACAATCTATGGCCTGCAAAATATTGTTCCAACTCATTAGTACAACTGCAGAAAATTTGGAGAGCATTTGCATCATGTGTTCAATTGAGCTGAGTCTTCACAGGTCTCTAGTGTGTTGTTTTATTTAGGACAGACCAGAATTTGGCAAGTTTACCTAAATCAACACCAAATTCCAGGAGTTTCAATGCTGACATAAAATCTTTTTTTTTAATTTTTTTTTCAACTAGTCTTCATTCAAGAAAAGAATTAACATGCAGTAACAGAGAGGTTGGCTGTGAGAGGAAGTGTTTAACAGTTCAAAGTACTGTGCTCCTATTCCAAATTATGTATATATCTACAAGCTCTCAGGGGAGTTAAGTATTGATGCTTAATAGCATCATATATCAGTAAGGAAACAAGTTTCTGCCATTTTTCCATCACCACTGCTATGCTGGTTAGTAGTCTTGCTAGTTAACCCACACCTCACTGAGGCAAGTTGAAATTCCTAACACAAAGTTGCATGATAATAAAATCCTACTATATGCTGGGCAGAGTGTGGACAGGTGTCCCAAAATACTGATGTTCCTCACTGATGATTTGTACAGTAATCTAGGAAGTATTTGGAAGAACAATTTGGGTGAATATGGACACCTTTTACTGCCCACTCAAAAAGAATATAATAAATATTTTTAATCTGTGCTTTTTTACAAATGTGTTTGCCTAGGGCAGTGTTGGCGAACCTATGCACATGTGCTGCAGCAGGCTTTGTTATTGAAATTTCTAATGTATCACCATCACTGGCCTTGGGAGAGGCTAAAGCTGATCGTACCAGAGTGATTCCCCTTATGCTAACCTCAAAATTTAAAGGGATAATATCAGGTAACATGAAGTTACTGCTTTAGCAAACAGTCATTATGATGAGACACTGATACTTGACAACTGGGAAATACTAATGGAACTCAAAAAGCAATAAATTGGGAATAACTAACGTTGGTCAATTGGAAATGTTTAAACATTATAGATAGAGACTATGAATTCCTCAAAATTGTATTAGTTTCCTATTGCTACTATAGCAAAGACCCCAAAACCTTAGAGCCTTAAAGTCATACAAGTTGATTTACTTACAGCTCTGGCCGTCAGAATGCTGAAATGTGTTGTACAGGGATAAAACCTTGCTACTGGCAAAATTGCATTCCTAGTTGCTCTTGTTAATGTTTCAAGGAGGGGTGATAGTGGGCATCCTTGTTTTATTTCTGGTTTAAGAGGGAAAACCTTCAGTATTTCCCAATTTAATATGATATTGGCAGTGGGTTCGTCATAAACAGCTTTTATCAGATGGAGCAAAGGTCTTGCTATATCTATTTTCTCCTGAATTTTTATCATGAAAGGATGTTGGATTTTGTCAAAGGCCTTTTCTGCATCTTTTGAGATGATCATGTGATTTTTGCCTGTGCTTCTGTTTATGTGATGCATTATGTTTATTGATTTTCATACAATGAACCATCCTTGCATCTCTAGAATGAGGCCTATGGGGTCTTCATGCCTGACTTTCTTGATTCACTGCATTCTATTTGCCAGTAACTTGTTGAGTATTTTTACATCTATATTTGTTAAAGAAATTAGTCTTTAGTTCTCTTTTGGTTGAATCCTTGTCTGGTTTTTTTGTTTTTTTGTTTGTTTGTTTTTGTTTTGTTTTGTTTTTGGCAACATCGGGGATTGAACTCACAACCTCACACCTATCAGACAGGCGCTTAAGTCACTGAGCCAAACTCCCGGCCCTGGTTTTTTGAGGCAGGGTCGCAATGTGTAGCTCAGGCCAGCCTTGCACTCGCATTGTAGCCCAAGCAGGCCTCAAACTCACAATGCTCCTCCTACCTCAGCCTCCCGAGTGCTGGGATCAAAGGCGTGCGCCACCACGCCCGGCTCAACCTTGTTTGGTTTTGGAATCAGGGTAATCATAGCTTTTAGGAAAGACTTTGTGAATACTCCTTCCCTTTCAATTTCATAGTAAGATTGAGAATATAGGAAACATTAGCAAGAGCAATTGGGAAATAAAAAGAAATAAAAGGGATATATACAAAGGAAGAAGCCAAATCATTATTATTTTCAGAAGACTTGACCCTCTGCATAGAACACAAAAAAATACCCAGCAATTATGAGAATTGATAACCAAATTCAGTAATGTACCAAGATATAAAATCAACAAACAAAAATTAATAGCTTTCCTATACACTAGTAATGAACCCACTGAGAAAGAAATTGTGAAAACAATATCATTCACAGTAACAGCAAAAAAAATTAAGCCCAGGACAGTGGCTCATGCCTGTAATCCTAGCACTTAGTAGGCTGAGGCAGGAGGATCTCTGTGAGCTTGAGACTAGGCTAGGCAACATAGTAAGTTCAAGGCCAGATGGACTAGGTAGCAAGACTCTATCTCAAAAAAAGAAAGAAAAGAAAAGAAAGAAACAAAGCAAAGGGCAAATGGAAAGACAGCCTCTGTTCTTGTGTAGGCAGAGCAAATATAATCAAAATAGCAAAGTTTCTAAAATTGATGCACAGATTTAATACAATCCCAATAAGAATTTCAATGTTCTTCACAGAGCTGGAGCAAACAATGCTAAAATTCATATGGAACCAGAAGAGACCCAGAATAGCAAAAGCACTCTTGGATAGCAAGAGAAAAGCAGGAAGCATCACAGTCTCATACTTGAAGCGGTATTACAGGGTTACAGTACTAAAAACAGCATAGCACTGGGAAAAAAACAGACATGAGGATTAATGGAACAGAACAGAGGATACAGGAATAACCACAAACACATTCAACTATTCGATCTTTGGAGAAAGACAACCTATTTAGCAAATGGTGCTGGGAAAACTGGCTATCTACATGCAGAAGAGTGACTCTAGACCTGTAACTTTCACCATGTACCAAAATAGATCAAAAACTAAATGTTGAAACGTAAACCCTTAAAACTTTCTGGAAGATAAAATAAGTTAGACTCATGAGGTCATAGAGGTAGGCAAGGACTTTCTGAACAGAAACCTGGTTGTGCAGAAAATAGTACCAGGGATCAATAACTGGGGTCATATCAAATTTCAAAGCTTCTTCGCAGTAAAGGATGCAAAGATAATCTACAGAATAGGAAAAAAAATTTGTCAGCTATTCCTTGCACAGATGACAAGTATTTGTCACACAGAAAGAACTAAAAATATATCCTCCTCCCAAAAATAAAACAAATCAATCAGAAAATGGGCAAGTGAAATGAATAGACACTTCACAAAAGAAGAAGTACAGATGGCTAATAGATACATGAATAAATGCTCAATATCACTGGTCATTGAGAAATGCAAATTAAAAGAACACTGATATTCCATCTGTGCCAGAAAGAATGACCATCAGCAAGAAATCAAATAATAAGTAATGGTGAGGCTGTGGGGATAAAGGAATCCTTCTACATAGTTGGTGGGAATGTTAACTAGTGCAACCACTATGGAAATCAGTATGGAGATTCCTCAAAACACTGAAAATAGAAATACCATTTGACCCAGGTATTCCCCTTTTAGGTTTCTTCTTGAAAGAACTAAAGTTATCATATTGTAGTCATACATGCATACCCATGTTTATAACAGCACGATTTATAATAGCTAAATCTTTGAAGCAGCCTGTATGTCTATCAACAGATGAAGAAAAAGAAAATGTGGTATTTACACATAACAGAGTGTTACTCTGTTACAAAGAAAGATAGAGTGATGTGTAGAAAAATGGTTTCATCTTGAGACCACACTGTTAAGTGATATAAATAGACACACAGGCTTAACTGTCATGTTTCTATTAGATGAGAAACTCAAAGTATAAATAAAGAGTAAATAAAAATAGATAATAGGAAGTAGAAAGATATATTATTTCTAAAGGGAGAAGGGGATCAATAGATGGAAAGAAAAGGAAGGGATGGGAGGGAAAGGCGATGAAAAAAGTACTTAGATATTTTATGTACTTGAAACAACTTCAGACAAGGAATGTAAACATTTTGCATTGCAAACGTACAGAAGAAAAGGTAGGAATCAAGAGATAGAGGAATGGGAGCAAGAAAATGGAAAAGTGATTAAAAAAAAGAAATTAAAACATATTATCCATATGTACCAGTTCCCCACAATGAACATAAACATTATGTACTACAGATATGTGCTAATAATAATTTTCTTGAAATTTCATTCTTCTGAAAGCTGTAAAGGAGAACTTATTCCTTACCTTTTCTAGCTTCTAATGGCTTCAAAAATTTCTTTCTTCATGACTGGAACACTCCAATCACTGCTTCTGTCATTAAATCTCCCTCTCTTTCTCTGGATATTCTACGTCTCTTTTACTTTTAAAGAATACAAGTGATTACATTGAGTCCACCTCAATCTCTTTGCATTAATAATATAATCCCTTTGCATGATGACCCTGAACTTAACCACAGCTGTAAAGGCTACTTAGAGCTATACAGATGCAACAAAGATTTGATTTTCCTATGCCAAATAGGTAACTAGAAAAATTAAGAGGGCGGAAATGAAGTAGCTGTTCTCATTCATTGGCCTTTGTGCACAGCAAGATTCTGATCTCTGAGAGGAAAACAAGAGAGATGATTCCTAAAATCACGTTTATTTTTTGTCTAATGGAATATTGCAGGCCATAGAGAAGAGTGGGTATTTCACGCAATGCACAACAGATCTTAGTAAGTTAAGAAGACAGAAATAAGACTTCAGGAAGACTAAGTTGGTTGCGGTTGTAGAGAAAAGTTCTTAGAGTAGGTATGTATACAAAAAATAAAAAAGCTTCAGAAACCTGCTCCTAATTCTTAACTAAGTAAAGTGGACCCTTGTCTTAAGGACTCAATTCCTTCAGGAGGGCCGTTGTAACTCACGCTGGTTGTAAATCAGGACTATTTTACCCATAAGAAATAATGGAAATACCCATAACATGTTCCAAGCTTTCCAAAGCACCCCTTAACTAACATTTTGATAATAAAAAAGGTTGTATAATGTGCATAATTTATCAGAAACACCAAAATTTTCCTAATGTATTCACCAAAAAGTTATAAAATATGCCTCGTTTACCAGAAACAATAATTTCATATTGTACTAATCATTCATGTTGACATCTTTGGTTTGCAGGGAGGAAGGATGATAGGAAAGGTGGTTATTGTTTGGAAGGAGATTCCCCTTCCATAAGAAGATCAGGACGCTGGCTCTCTGGTCTCCTTTCTCTCCTTGGGAGAGTCTGTTGCACACTTCAAACTTGCTTTTGGCTAAATATCAACCTTTTCAGAACTGAAAACTGGCTTAATATTGTCTGCTTTTGTCTTGTCTTTAGCACTATTTCGTAGTATGATGTGAATTCTCATCAAGCAAGTGAATGCAACGATTAGCCTTTTCTCTGTCTGGGTAGATCTTCTCTACAAATGTTTGTAGGTAGCTCTGTCCATTTTTTCAGGATTTCCTTATGTCAGAACTTTGCTGCACTGGTTGTTGAGATTCTCCCTCCCCTTCAGAAAGCTCCTCAGCTACCATTCTCCGTTGCTCAGCCAGAAGTTGCTAATGTTCCTCTGTAGACAATTCCTCTGAGTGTTCCTCTACCAGTTCCACAACATCACTACTGTCTACCTGCAAGCCTATGGACTCTGCTATAGTGACCATGTCATCAACCACAGGGTCAGTTGGAGGCTCAGGCTCCTCTACACAGCCTTCAAAACCTCTCTCCTGTATAATTTTAGGTCATACTTTTTTCCAGGCAGGTCTAAGTGTCTTTAGAGAGATATTGTCCCAGGATTTCTCAATTAACCCCACACAAGAAAGGATGTTGTAATGTACCTTCCAGAACTCTTTAAGTATTAAATCTGTATCTGAGACCCTCTGGAAGCACTTCAGAAACAGTTCTTTGGTGTACACTTTCTTAAAGTTAGCTATAACCTGCTGGTCCGTAGGCCGAAGTAGAGGATTTGTATTAGGTAGGAAGAACTCGACTGAGAGCCATGGAAATTCTTCAGCCAATTCTTCCACATCTCATGGGTGAACAGGAGCATTGTCCATAATGAGGAGAGCCTTGAGTGGTAAACCTTTGACTCTAGATATTTCTTTACAATAAGACAGAAAGTCTTCCTGATTCACTCAAGAAAAAGTGCTCTTGTTTTTTGAGGAATCTTCACACTGATTTCCACAGTGGTTGTACAGTCTGCACTCCCACCAACAGTGAAAAAGGGTTCCTTTTTCCCCACAGCCCCACCAGCATTTGTTATTGATTTCTTGATGACAGCCATTCTTTCTAGAGTGAAATGGAATCTCAGTGTTGTTTTGATTTGCATTTCTCAAATGATCAATGATGTTGAACATTTCTTCATGTGTTTATTTGCCATTTGAATTTCTTCATCTGAGAAGTATGTGTTCATCTAAGATGCCCATTTTTGAGCTGGGTCTTTAAATCTGGGATGTCTGATGTCTTTCAATTATTTATATGTCCTAGATATAAGACCTTTGTCTGAGGGATAGTTGGCTAAAACTTTTTCCTATTCTGTGGGTTTTCTTTTCATTCTGTTGGTGATTTCTTTTGATGTGCAAAAACTTTTTAATAAGATGAGTTCCCACTTATGAGTATGGTCTCAAGTCGTGACCATTTACTTACAAAAGTCTCAATGCAATCTTTCTTCATAGCTGAGTAGTACTCCATTGTATAAAAATACCACATCTTTTTTATCCATTCTTTGATTGATGGGCACTTGGGTTGTTTCCAAAACCTGGCTATTACAAATTGGGTTGCTATAAACATGGGTGCACAGATATCACTGTGGTATGATGTTTTCAATTCTTCTGGGAAAATGCCCAGAAGAGGGATAGCTGGGTTGAATGGGATAACCCTAAATCAAACCCACATGTGTAAATACCATATTGTCTCCCTAGTGTAAGAAATGGAAAAGTATATATGATCCAAAATCTATAATAAATACTATGTAAGGGTGAAAAACAGCTCAAAGAGCAAAAGTAATTGGGAAGGGAAGAGGTGGAAAGAGAAAAGGGAAGAGGAAAAGACATAAATCTGTATATATGTATATGTAAGATAACTAAAATGAACACACTGCTGAATGTATTCGTTATTGAGAAAGAACAATTAATACTCATATGATTAGATCAATTTTACATGTCTATATCTGTTAATGTAAGTAACCATTTTAAAGATAACAATACACAATATTGCAACCATTGTCAAGTTTCTATCATCCAGTTTTGTAAACCTGCAATGTTACTGTTGTGCATTTACTCTACTCATTTGTTTGTCTCTTTTGCTTGTTGTCTTTGTTATATATGTCTTTTTTTCCTTCACTTAAATAAAAAAATAAAAAAATGATAATGAGTTCCCAGTTGTTGATTCTTTGAAGTACTTCCCATGCAGTTTGCGTTTTGTTCATGAACTCTTTGCCGACTGCTATGTCTTCAAGATTTCTACCTACCTTGTCTTCCAGTAGACTTAATGTTTCTGTTTTAATATTTTTTATCTTTGATCCGTTTTTTACTTTGGTTTAGTGTATGATGATAGACATGGTCTTGTTACCCAGGTTTTAGCGTTAGATCGCCACATGACCCCTAGCTTATTCTTCATGACTTTATGTTTTCTAAACACTGTAGAGGTCTCAGAGTGATAAACCCAAAGAGGCTTTATCCTGAGGTCATCGCTCACATTGGCACATAGCAATAAGGTTATCATATCCTTCATAGGCTTGTGGGCCGAGAATTTTTTTCTTCTTTAGTAATGTATGTTTCCCTGGGCATTTCCTTCCAGAAAATTCCAATTTCATCACAGTTGAAAATTTAATGAGAGCAAAAGCCATTTCTTTGTGTCATTGTTTCAAAGTAGCATATGTAATTTTCACCAGCCCTTTCATCAGTACTGGCTGCTTCATCCTACCTAGTTATACTATGAACCCCAGCTTTCACTTTAAAATTGTGAAACCACCCATTACTGGCCTGAAATGTTTCATTACTCACTGATGGATCATCCTTTATGAGATTTGAATTTATAGTCCTAGATTTTTCACAAATTACAGACCCAGATGTGCTATAACCTGCCATTTGCCTTTTGTTTATCCACATTAAAAATAGCCTTTCTACCTTGTCTAACACTGTTGGTCATCACCCACTAATCTGAGTATCACCTTTGGCAACATTATCTTCCTTATACAAATCTTTTCTGAGCAAGATCGTTGAGATGGTGGAATTTCAACGTGCTGCACATATTACTGAGATCAGTCACACAAACACCACTCACATATTTCTTCATAATTTCCCTCTTCTTTTCAGTCGTGATTACTTTCTTTACCTTCCCTCCCTTCCTTAGCTTCTTTTCTAGTTTTTTGGAGGCCATTTTGCTAGCAGTAGTCATAGTGATTATTGAAAGCACTGACTGAAATCACATCCACGAACATTTGCGTCTGGGCTCAGACTAGCACTTAGGTACACTTATATATGCTTTTCAGGCATTGTGAGTCTTTGTTTACAACTGCACCAATGGCCAGCATTTAGGTTGTAACTCAAGACTTTGGTCACAAGTTAAACCTAAAATTTCTATTGTAACTCGGGTTGTTCATATATGAGGCCAGTCATAACTGGAGGGTCCACTGTAGTATTGAGATTTGTGTTCGCAGGTTGAAAATCAAAGAGAATATATAAGCAGTAGCTCAGAAACTATGGAGTGGATAGTTTACAAAGCACACCTCTGCTGACAGGTATTCTATCTTTGAGCATAAAAGATAGATTCTATATCACTTTAGACATTGAGTAGAAACCCCAGAAAGGAAATAATGTAAGAGGCTAAACTATCCCTAAATTATACTCTACAATCAGCTTAGTAAAAGTTTTTAAATGTCTCCAGAAGATGAAGATGAATAGCCAACTGACCACAAGGGAGGTTAACACTTTTTAAAGGCTGACAACAACATCCAAAGAGTGTAATAATATTCACAATACCTAGGATAAAATGCAAATTTATTAGAAATACCAAGAAGCAGGAAAATACGACCCATAACCAAAAAAAGTTTTCAACAGAAAAACTAATAAATAATAGATCATGAAAGACATTAAAACAACTAGTTTAACTGCATGCAAATACTTAACAACACATTATTACCTTGAAGACACAAATGAAAGACATAAAAAAGGAATATCTCTAAAGAAATTTCACAATATTTAAAATGAAAAGGACTAGATATTCCAAAAGAAAGATTAGTGAAATTGATGACTATCTCACTCCCTTTCTTGTCACTGGAACAAAATATCAGACACCCACATCTTAAAAGGGGAGAAAATTATTTTGCCTTATAATTTTTAGAGGATTAATCTATAGTCAGATGGCTCCAAGGCAGAAACAGCGTAAGGCCTGGGTGGAGGACAGCTGCTCACATCCTGTTGGGCAGGAAGCTGAGAGAAGGCATGATCTTGGGAGAGAGATATACCCTTCCTGGTGACCTCCCTCTAACCAGGATCAATCTGCTAGCAGCACGTTTAGCTATGGATTCATCACAATGATTATAGCGCCCCCATGAGTCAATCACCTTCCAAAAGTCCCACTTTGAAAATATGACATCCTTGCAGGACATTTCAGATCTAAACCATAACAATGACATAGAACTATAATTCAAATCATTCAAATGAAATGGGAATGAAAGACAAAAAACACTGAAAAATGAATCTATCTCAGTGACATATGAAACGACAGCAAGCTGTCTAAAATATGCATATTTGGAGTGCGCGGAAGAGAAGAGAAAGTGAAAGAATAAAAAATTTGGGGGAAAAATGACTAAAATTGTTCTGAATTTGATGATACACAAAGCACAATAAATCCAAAGAATACCTAATAAAACAAAACCAAAAACCTATCTGTCTATGGCATGTACCAATCCATTATATAATAAAAACAAAAGAGAGTGAAAAATAAAGAAAAAATATGAAAGCAAGCAGGAAAAAAGTGAAAGTAGAGTAAAATATATAGTTGATTTCTTGGTGGTAAGTCTGTGACTCAAAGACAATGGGACATTTTTAAAGTACTGAATGTCGGACAGAAAAATAACAAGAACGAATGGGAAAAGAAAGAAAGAAATGTATCAACTTATGATTCTAAATCTAGAAAAAATCATTCAAAAATAAAGAAGAGACATTTTTAGATGAGCAAAAAAAAAAAAAAATAGAGGGAAATCATCTCCAGTCACTCTGTATTGCTTGATTTGTTAAAGAAAATCCTCAAGAACAAGGAAAATGATACCTTACAGAAAGGGCTACCTACACCAAGCAGTCAAGCACAACAGAAATGCTAAGCATTTGAATAAATATTTTGAACCACCACGGAGTCAAGCACAATAGCAATGGTAGGTGTTTGAATAAATACTTTAAGCCTTTTTATTTTTATTTTACTTAAAAGATAAAGCTAAACTAGTAAGAATGTTTTGTATGGTTTATAACATATATATATATATCTTAAGTAAAAGCAAGAACAATGTATGACCACAATAGCTACAGAAGAGAAAAAAGAAATGAAAATATATTGTTTTAAGTTTATTTCATTACACATGAAATGATATAATAAAATTATAAAATACAAAGTGAAAAGCTTAAAAATAAGATTTTTAAACCTAGAGAAACTACTAAGGACTAAATCAGTAATGTCTAACTAACAAGCTTTTAAAACAATAGTAGACATAAAATGAAATCATGAAAAATTCTTTATCCAAAGAAGGTAGAAAATGAAGAAAAAGGAAGAAGAAAAATCAGACATGATAAATAATAGCAAGATGGTTGACTTTAATCCACTCTAATAGAAAATCACCTTGTAAGTGATGAGAAATATAGTAAGACAGAGGTTTTCATAATGAACAAAAAAAACAAGATTAACTATGTTCTGTCTCCAAGAAAGAGGTAAGTCTTAAATTAAAGACAAACTGGATAAAAGTAAAAGAATGGGAGAAAATATGCCACTGAAATACTAGTCATATTAATCAATATTAACGAATAGGTATCTTACTGTTATTTCTTTCTTGTTTTTTTTTTAAATGGGGTGATGTTGTACAACAATTCCTTGAACAAAATGGATCTCAATATATGCATAGTGATACCTTTCAAAGAGGCCAAGGGGACACAGGAGAGAAAAGTAAGCTTTGCATTTTATTTGGTATGGAATTAAAGCTAAGTGAGGCATTTTGATGAAATTCAAAGCAGAAGACAGTTGAATGTTCAGTTAGGTCCCCTCTGAAAGGTTTGATACTTTGTGTTTATGAAACGTGTGCTGTTTCAGGCCTCCTCCTAAGCAACAGAAAGCTTGTCCAAAAAGCACTAACCAAAAATTAGACAGTGCAGGCCAGGGATATTCTAAACAATGATTTCATACTTTGGGTTTATCCTAGGCTTTTCTGAGTTTCCAAAGCAACCATTTAGTGTAAAGACTTGGCATCTTTTGGGTTAAGTTATAGGGCAAAGCCCTATGAAATTAACAGGGCAATATTCTTTTGAAGTGTCTAAATATATGGAGCAACGCAAGCCAAGGTTTGGTCTAGGAATCATATCTAGCTCCTCCACTCTTCAGTTTCTCTGTGATTCCCTTTGGATGGAAAGACCGTAGACTTGCACAAGTTTCACTGAATTTTCTATTTCATCATAGGGGACTGGCTAGTCTAAAAAGAAATGAAAGGAAGACTTTTCAAGTCCTGGTATTATTTTTTATTAGAACATATTTGCAGTACATAATGTTTATGTTCAAAGGAAGACTTTTCAAGTCCTGGTATTATTTTTTATTAGGACATATTTGCAGTACATAATGTTTATGTTCATTCCTTGTGTGGGGATGGTGCATGTATGTAACACATCTTAATTTTTTTCATCCCCTTTTCCTTCTCTCCCTTCCCACTACCTCAATCTCTTGATCCCCTTCCCATTTGAGAAAGATCTATCTCCTTACTTCCTTTATCTAGCTTTTACTTTGTTGTTTATTTATAATTTGGACTTCTCATAGAAGAGAAACCATGTATTATTTAAGCTTGTTGTCTGATTTATTTCATTTAACATTATGGTCCCGATATTAATGTTCACTGCTCTATCAAAGATCACATCGAGAAATTTAATCTGAGAATTTTTCTTGGGAATTCTGGGATAAGCATGATGGTCACCTGAAAAGTTATATATGTAGAGGTATGCAGGCCTCCTGGAAAGGACAGAATTTCAGCAGAAATCTTGATAACATCCAGTCTATCTCCTCTCTTTACTCCCCACTAAGTCATAAATGAAGGCACTTGGACAAAGAAAGGCAGAGTAAATTATTGCCAGCACCTGAGAAGGAAATTCCTCAGAAAGAAACTAACTGGATTTAAGCACATGATTGAGTTCTTCTCAGAATAGCAATTGGATCAAGAAGGCTAATTTTGTATCACAGGCTGACACTACACAATGACCCAGCATTCTCCTAAACCTAGCAAGAACTCCTCAGTAGCAAGAGAGTTATACAGACATCATCTACTTTCAAACTTTTACCATATCTAGTTTCAAAACCATAAACAAAGTTAGCACCAAAGCAAAATACTGTAAACTCTGCCTGCCACCACAGCTTCTATCACTGGTGATGTTTTATGTTCAACAGTTCCCTGGTTTGTTAGTCTGCACTGTGGTAGTTCTATTTCTGCACAGGTGTTATTGCACCTGTAATCCAATCACTATGGAAAACTGAGGTAGAGAATCTCAAGATTGAGCCCAACCTGATGGACAGCTTAGCCATTTAGTGAGGCCCTGTCTCAAAACAAAAAATAAAAAGGTTCAGTGATATAGCTCAGTGGAAAGGCCCTGGCCCAATCTCCAGTCTCCACCACACCCAAAGAACTTTGCAGGTTCTCTTGTAAAAGGTTATGATGGCAGTAGAAACAAAATTAAAAGTTAAAAAAAAAACTGCAAGTACCAAGAAGATGACAGATATTCACAGATTGCCGGGTTGAGTCATTCATCAGTAAGTAGAAGAAATTGTGAAAAATAAAGAGCAAATTACAAAATTTGAAAAATCCAGGCCTAAACAGCAATCAGCAAGATCCAAAATGATAGTTGAAATGGAATATTTATCCCTAATATCAGAAATCTAGCCTATTTGCCTAATGTTAATTCAGGAGAGACATAGGAGAACATTGGTGAATTTCATCACAACATGATTTCAATATGGGCAAAACTGCTTAACTTTTTTAAAAATTTCTAATAGAGCACATTTCAGCACAAAGAAAAACTATATGCCTGGTTTTGAAGTTCTCTACATGAAGGACTCAAGAACAAGTTGACCTTCAAACAGCCTTTCAAAGCTCATCCTTTGTACAAATACAAGTATTTGGGATGGATTACAGCTATCCTCTGATTCTCTAAGAAAGATGTCATAATCAGGGCTGTTGTTTTGCAGAGGCATGTCAGTTTCTAACTTGGATGAGAATAACAGAAATTCTCAGCAGAGTATTTGGCTCCTGGTTTTAGAAATTGCAAGGCAGGGGGAATAAGTGGAAGAAATCACTTGGAACCACAAAGTGATTTTAGAAGAGAAGTTGAAAAAGAAAAGCCGATGTATTCTTTCTAACTCTATCCTTTGTCCTCAAAAGGAATCATCCCAATTCCTCAGGAATTGGCAGAGGAGTCCTAGAACTTCTATGACTCCACCTTAAAGGCCGATGTGTCTCAATGAGAAAGGGTCTTTAACATTCCCACAGAGAGAGTAAGTAAGAGTTATAATGCCCAATGTTCTTGGCTTATTTAGGAGTTCAAAAAATAACCTTTGCGAATTGAGTGATAGATGTTCACTGAAACTGGAAAACAAGAACTTAGTAAGTAGAGTCACTTTACTTTCACTAAGTAGAATTCCTTTCAGAAGAAAAAAGAAATGTCTTTGTTGAGGCTTAGTGGGTTTATTTGGGAATGTAATTAAGGACAAACTTAGATGGGTTTGAACTGAGATACAGAATTAGCTAAGCTGATCTCCATAGAAAATAAATAGGATTTGAGAAGAGGAGAACGATGGATAAATGAACTGAGGAGAGGGAAGAATGATGAATGAGTTAGAGACAGAAACACATGGGGGCAGAAATTCTCGATTTCTGGGACTACTATAAACTGTAAGAAGAAGGATGTCAAATTTCCATTTTAGATTTTTGTAGTGTCTACCCCTGGTCCCCAACCATGAATGGAATTCCTGTAGCCAGTGCACTTTGGATAAGGATTAGGATTGTGCCCAGTGGGATAAGAGGGTACTAGAAAGGAACAAGATCAAAAGGCCATAATCCTCCCAGAAAATTCCTTTTAAACTCAGAATCACAGTACTAAGCGAAATTTCTACCATCACCACCCCAAACACACACTCAACCATTCACCACCACCAGGACCACCACCAAGCACATGTAGATGTGTGAGAAGAGGCATCAGATTTCGCTATACACTTCACAGGATTCATGCCATTTACACTTAAACCGTAAGGGGCAAAGTAGTCCTAGCAAAGGGAAGTCTTCGACCCATCCAGAAACTGAAACCTATAGCTGCTTTCTAAACAGAGCCCTCACTCTCACACTAACCACAGCACAACTCCAAATGCTAGTATTTTTTCATTAATTTTAATAACTTCCAGAAAAATTTCCCAGAAATGGGAAGAAACTCTCAGAAGAAAAAATTCAGGTAGATTGCAGGACTGGAGGTAGCCAGCTTTCTTGGAGGGAAATCCCTGGGCCATTTCTCAATATCTTGGGTGGAAAGGTTGTTGCTTTTTGTTCTTCTGGCATATCCACTGTATGTGTAATTAAATTCAGTTTTCAATTTCTATTATGATGGGCATAGGCTACAGAAGTTTTCAGCTATAACTGCTGATATTAGAGCTCGTTACTAATCAGACAACTTAAAATATTAAGAAGTCAATGTAAGGATATATTGGTGTCTCAGAAATATCAAACTACACAGAATTTGCCACTGTTAAAAGAAAATTCTCTATCCAAAGGATGTTGTGATACTCCTTCAGGGTAATTTACTTTGTTTTTGTTTTTTGCTTAAGTTTTGATGGAATATAGAGTCTGATATTTTATCTAACAAACTGATTCAAACTTACACATTTAGTGTCTTCTGAATTTTCTCTCCAGATGTATGACCAGATCATTTCCATGATCAAAATAAGTGATTATATGTACACACCAGACATCAGATTGACAGATTTAGCCACATTGGTGTGCTTCTTCAGGTTTTCTCAAGACATCCCATAATTCCCATGTCCCTCAAAACTGTAGTCATGAACATTGTGTTTATTTTTACTTAATAACTAAAAGCACATATTTTTAGTCAATTAATTTTATAAAGTAGTTTGCTTTTCACATTAAGTTAATTCCTAAGGAGCCAACACTTTGCATATTTTCAAGTCAAACACGTATTGGGTATAACTGGAAAAACTTACTCTATGGAAACCCCAGCAAAACAATAGTAAAGAAATTTCCGTAATGTGAATAGCCCTTAATTCATTTGTTCTAAAAATTTGCATGTGAACAGGGATATTTAGATACTTTATAATGTGATAAGCTTTTTAAAAATTTTTTGTCCCTAGATAACTAGTAAACTGTGTTCTTCTTTTATTTCTTCAATCTAAAATCTTATAGCAAATTTCAGCCACATTAGTGTTCTATTGTCACATGCTTTTTTATTGAATGACTTTCTAATTGGCTTAAATATAGAACAACTGTGTCACAAAAGAAAAATGCCCATTACCTATAAGCCCAGAACTCTGGACTATTAACATTAAGAATGAAGAAGAAAGAACTGAGAAAGACTGACTCCTCCAAACCCCCATATAGGATTAAATGTGTGCTAATCTATCATTGTATCAGTCTGTAAAAGTACTCTGCTATTGCCTTGGCCTTCATACTGCATGGAATCAGTTCATATATAGTTCCCATTTGGGGTTTTGGGCAAAGTTCCACTGAGGTCTGGTCCAGGAAACTCCCTGGGGTTTTCAGGGTCATAAGTCCTACAGGTTTATGATGGTTTGATTCTGACTTCTGACTACACTGGGCAAGATTTTACATACCTGATGATAGCAAGTCTCACTCTGGGCCAAAAAGTTCTGCAATTCAATTGCTGGTAAGTCTTGCTAATTCCCTAAAGCCCAGCAAGGAAGCTGAGAAGAAGGATAAAATACATAAGAAAATAGAATTGTTGCTAGGCATGTGGAATCTAGTCCTCCAAAAGTGTTACAGGATTGACGAGAATATGTGTGGTTGTGACTTTTATGTAGAGAATATGTCTTGTGAATTCTCTGCTATGTGGCACTTGATGATATCCCCTAAAATAATTTTTAAATTCTTGGGAACTGATAACCTACATCTTGAAAGTCATAACCTATAAGAAGGAGCCACAGAACCAGCAAGAGATCCACTACTTTTGACATCATGCTTTTATATCTTGCAGTTTCCTGACCATTCTTATTCCTATAAGCCTATCAGTACTTCCAATAAGATGGAAGTTTTTAAATTTTTAAAATTTATTTTCTAAAAGATATCATAAGTTAGGGCTTATCATTCTGGTTAATAATATCAACCCTACATTTGTTTTCTTTCCCAGATAAGGTTGAAAAACACCAATAAGTTCATTTATCTTTCTTTCATTCCTATTTTTTATTTTTCGCATATATTTGGACCCAAACATTGACCCACAACTTAGGAGAGACTCTTCTTGCAAAACATGCTGAGTTCTCCATTAGGACCATGCTATATTCCAACATACTGTTAAAATATCACTTCTCCCACGGTCTGTCTCCCAGCTTCAACCTGTGGTCATACTCATAAAGTACTAAAGTATCCCACATTCATTTTACAAAATGAAGTAAATGTAGAGTTCTAATCAATAAGGAGACATGTTTCCATCACATCTACTGCAATATTTCACATAACATCCTATAAGATGGTCCACAAAGGATTGTTAGAATCATTCTGCCAGGACCAGAATGAGTCTGCAGACAGACTGATTGCTGTTAACAAAAGTTTTTTGCAAGTTTTTGTTTTCAATGACTTTTCTGTATATGCTTTCAGCATTACTGTTAAATGTTTGAATTTTTTTTATTCATACCTGCTGTATTTGGTGGTGGTATTTTTAAAAATCCTTTTCTGAGTAATTAAAAAATAGCTCTTGAATTTTACCAGACATTCAACTTCTGCTATGAGTTATAAAAGATAGCTAAGAATTGAAAGATATGTCTACTCCCCTCAAGAAAGTCATAGTTAGGAGTTGGCATGGCTAATAGCATGAAGCAATACACTGCATCAAAATGGTATATGACCAGGGTCAAGCTATACAATTCACCTGTGATCAAGGGTATCGAATCAATTCTAGGTCCTGTAACATTGTGAAATTCAGATAAAGTCGATGTAATGCCTCCCCAGAAAGATACATATGGTTCATACATACAACACTGTACATTGATTCCAAAGGAAGATAATGAATTTCTTGAAGTCAATTCATGAATTTGAAGTAATGGATCCTTTTCCTAAAGAACTGTGTGAGTTCAAAGGAAAAGGAGGAGATCAATGAATTCAGAAAGATGGCTTAGGGAAGCCACTGGGATATAAAGTTTACCTTGACTGGTGGAGGAAATTTAGGAGAAAGTAAGTGAAGTTCATTTTTCTGAGTCATAATAGATAATTTATATATGTCATCTCATTTAATCTTCATAGCAATTCAGTAATAAAAGGTTCTAATATCATATATGAAGAAATGAAGATTTAGGTGTTTCAGTAGATGGCTCAAGATATTTATATGAAAACAAGGTATTTCCACATTTCATCCCATTGAAGACAGACAATAAATCTTCTATAATGGAATGAATATGTTCTCTACCATGTATACAAAATCAGATAGAGACATTGGGTGTAGGAGCTGGTGAAAGCATTCTCTCTAATTCTCTAGGAAAGTTAAATTAAATGAGGACATTACTGACATAGGAACTCATCTGCATTTGATTACCAATTAAATTATCTGAGAACTAAGAACATATAGTAAAAATAGGTGTAAATTTTTATAAAGCTTTTTTGTTGCTGTTTATTATATAGTTGGCATGGTAGGACAGGATTACTGCCCCTGTAACAGGAAAATACATTTTTGTTCATTTTCATGTGACTAGCCCATATCTGCTAGTAGGCAGGGCATGACATCTCTGCTCCAAGAAACTGGGCGTGGCCTTGTAAACTAATCGTTTTGTCCATTGACTGAAGTGTCAGTGTGCCAATGCTGAGCAGAGGCTTAAAAGAAAGGTGTTTTCTCCCTACCCCCACCCAACTGGCTTCCCTCTTCCACAAGGACAGCATGTGGTAGATGACGGCTGCCCCAGCTGGTAGAATGGAAGAGGCAGATATGAGCACAGCCTATAGCCCAGAGGCAATTCTAATGGAACCCAGTCATGCTAGTAGAACTGTATTCAATTTATTCAACTATAAGTGAGAAATAGTGTATTTTAAGGTAAGTTATTGAGATTTTGAGGTTTGTTTTTAGCACAGAAAATTCTCACTTAAGATAGTTCTTCAAGCAGGGTCTCAAGATTTTTAGACCAATCAAGAGCCTGAAGTGTCACCAAAGAACACAAATGACATCACGAAAATTAGGAACAAGAGTTTTTGGTCTGATTTTTTCCATCTTGTCAGTATGTGGTTCAGCTTCCATAACAATGGCGGGAAGCTATATGTCATGTGAAAACTTTGCTTTTGTTTGAGATGGTAGCCAACAGAAACACACTTAAGGTTTTGATTTGAGTGTAGATCTTCCTTTCTTTTTCCCATCCTCAATATGGAGAAGGGAAGTAAGAGGAATACAAAACAGAAAAATAGAAGAAAATGAACTTGCTCACCAAGTTGACAACCAGGCTTAATAACTGGGAGTATGTTGTACCTTTAGAATTTGTATACACATAAGGAAACAGATATTCACATTTACTTCCTCATACAAATAATTTCTCTAAGAACCTCATTTTAATTATTGGCCACACAATTTCAAGGCCAATCCTGATGAGATCTAATTAGTATTATCACCCTGTATTTCTCTAATATGTAACTCTCTACTGAGAGTTATATAGATGATGGAGCATCAGTGAGCAGACAGACTGTCCTAACTTCTTACTAGAATAGCCACCACACCTAACTACATTAAGGCATTTAAAAATCAATGTATGGCCTCAGAAGAAAAGGCTTTTAAAGATATTTAACTTTTTAATTTGTTCTTGATTCTCAGCCATACTGCTCTACTAAAACTGGAGCACCAGGCTCAGTCTTCAAGTTCTGATGAGACATGAAGGACAACAGGAGTGGACACATACTTTTCACTTCACCCAACCAAACTCATCCTGAAATCATGCCATGAAATCAGTATACAAGGAAGTCTTTCAAACTGAGTCTAGACTGACACATTGTTAAATTTGAGTTTTGTAAAGCAAACTGCTAGGAGTCTGCAGTTTTGGCTGCAGGACTTTGTCAGGCTTCAGCAGCTCAAACATTGGAGCCTAAGACCTGTTCCAGTGCCAAACATTTGTCCACACGCTGCTCCCTTGCAGGAAAGACTCAGCTCTATGAGCATCCCTTTGACTGGAGAAGGTACTCCTCCTCCCATTCCACATGTGGGAGCTGTCCCCTGGTAATGAAGTCATAGTGGGCTGAATGCATAGGCTTGAAATGAACTGCAGTGCCAATCCTCAGGAGAGGCAGGGGAATTGGTCAGCATCCCACAGTAACTGACCCCTGAGCAGGGAAAATACAATTTGCTCTCAGGGTTGCAAAGCTTTTTCATTCAGGTGTTTCCAAGCTCTGCCATTAGATCATTATAATTTACAGGATCTCGCTACATAAAGTGAATGGGTTAAAAGATCAGATGGTTTCATCAGTATAGTCTTTCTGTCAATGCAAACTCTTCAGACAATGAGGAACTTTGTTTCATGAAATTCATTCCTCATTAGATGTCTCTGTGCCTTACAGAACCAGTCCCAGCTGAATAGGCCTCTTTCTTGTCATGTACATGATGCGTTATCTACAAGGATATCAACATAACCATATTCTGAAATAAAAGTCTTTCTACTTTTAAGAAATGAAGGCTGGGACAAAGTTGGATTTAGAATGGCATCTGGCTTAGAGTCCCTTACTCAGTCTTCAACAATCCAATAAAATACCTATAAAGAAACACATAAAATTTAAAATTCATCCTACAACCAAACCTGGAACTGGATAACTTGTTTTCAGAATAAAGGATTGACTTCCATTAATTATAAGATTGGAAAAATGGGAATAAAATTACAACCATTCTTCTTTGTGCTATAACCACTGGAAACAGAGCTAGCATCCCACCACCACCACACTGAAAATGGACAGATGTAGGTAAGAAGTCCCTGCCTCCACTTTCATGAAGGTGATGCACTTTGGGAAAGACTGCAGTTTTCCTGTCCTCTTTCTTTCTGTGTCCGTTTTTCATGATTTTATATCTAGTAAAAGACCAGAACTTATTGGTCTAATAGACATGCGTAAGATTTCTCAGCCTAGAGTATGAGAAAGGGGTTTAGATGCTCTGCACATTAAGACACTATTCTGCTACTCTTTTGAAGAATGAGCTCAGAGACAAAACACAAACTTTTTATTTGACAACCACTGCATCTTTCCTTCCATTAAGAATAAGAAATAAAGGAGGGGGAGATATCATTAGATATATTAAAATTTATACTAGAATGTCAGAACAAAAATGGGAACTCTAACACTAATGATTTGCACAATGAACTAAAATCTGATGATGTTATATACTATCCAGAAGGAAATTCTAGAAAACTGTCTTTCACCCTCAGTAACAAGACACAGAGGAATAAAACATTCTTGATAAGCAGTTAAAATGATAAAACAACAAATAAAAGAAAATGAATGATTAGGTAAAATGAGACTGTCAAGAAAGTTAACAATGGAATAGCACAATTTCAGTCTATAATATAGACAAAGAAAAATTGATGCTATCCAAAAATTAAGTTAGTTGAAAACAGTATCTCGTACTAAGTGTTCAATAAAGAAGTCTAAAATTTAAAATACCGACTGTGCTCCAACCTCTTCAAAACTGTGAGATTGCTCATCGTAGCTGCATGGAGGAAAAATGAACTTTTCAATAACTTCTAAGTTTCTCTTTCCTTTTGGTGAGTTTGATATAAACAGTTTTAAAGGAAGAGAAGGTTAAGTAAAAAATGTCAAGTAAAAACTTCCTATGTAAACGGGTTGCCTAAATTTGACACACACCTCTCTAACGAGTGTGTCTCGCGTCCCCTGAGGCCAGGGCTTGTGCCTTTCCTCGGGGTCAGGTGGGACAGAGGGTGTGCTGCCAGGGGGGCTTATTTTGAAGACAGGCAGCACACTTTTATCAAAGATGGATAGCTGACCACCTTACAATTCTTTTGGCCTATAAAGTGGGTATGGCCAAAATGGTATTTCACACATTAATTGTTCAATAGGAAGAAGAAAAACAAAAACCTTTCAAGATATCTATGAACATCTGGAGAGTCAGCTGGCACAAGCAGGCTGGATAGCTACATATCTCATGCTGTTAAGTACCTAAATTTAGTCCCTTGTTTCATATTAGACATGATTTATTCTGAATTCTTTATTATGCATCTATCTCCCACAAATCAAATCATAATACAGTACACACTTAATTGGGGTCAAAATCCTTCCAAACATTTTTGGTGCTTGCTAGCTTCCTCTTTATGTGAGGTTAATCAAAAGACAATGAGGGAAATCTCCACCAACAACCATCTAAAGGGAAACAGATGAAGTGGTAGAACAATAACACCTGATTCTAGGACCATAACAAATATCATCAATCAGGCCACAAGCAGGCTAACCACATCTCCAGCAGTGAGGCTGTCAGGCCTAATGATCTTGGTAGGGCTGGATTGCAGCAGAGAGTCAAAAACATGTGTTTCTAGAGAGCCACACCACTGACTCGCTGGTTGGGCTTCTTCCTCTTCAGCTAAACTCCGTAACATGCGTGACCAGGAAGCTGGATCTGGTGGGCTGGCCTCCTTGGCTGTCCTTCTGCCTGCAGTAGACAGGATCCAGGTTGGTGGATAGAAGGTAGTCTGGTGAGTATGTGTGTGGCAAAGTGGAAACAAAAACAGAGACATTGGTGGGATACCCTAAAGAATCTTCTGGAGTGCTAGTTTCACGGTCATGTATTTCCTTAGGTGTTCTTTATCATAGAGCTACCTTATTTCTCCATCAGTTTTGAAAGGGTTTTGCAGGATATATCAGCCTGGGCTGGCACATGCTTTCTTTAGGGCTTGAAACACTTAACTCCAAAATCTCCTTGATGAGGTTTTTGTTGAATAATCGGCTGTAGTTCTAAAGGGTTCATCCTTACAAGTGATCTGTTGCTTTTCTCAAAAAGTTTTTAAAATTCTGCTCTTATGTTGGGCTTCTGGGGTTTTGACTATGATGTACCTTGCAGATGTTTTTTTCTGATCATGGCTATTTGGGGTTCTATATACCTCATTTACATGTATGTTAAATTCTATCTTCTTATTTAGAAAATTTTCTACTGTAATTTTCATAAATGGGATTTTGAATGCCATTTGTGTTATCTTTTGATTTTTTACTAATTCCAATTAATCTTAGGTTAGTCTTTTATGCATCATGCAGGAGCTATTGGACACATTTTCATATTTTTTTTGTTTTGTTTTTAAGGTATCTCTCATTAACTGGTCAAATAGAACAGCCTCATATTCTAGTTATGACAGACTATCATGAAACTGGTCATTTCTTTTTTTTATTATTTTAAACAAAAGGAAAGTAAGAAACAAAAGCAAAACAATTTCACAACCAATAAGAGAGTAACAATCATCAGCACATTGCATACTATTATATTCACAGAAATTATTTAGGATAAAAGATACAGACATGAAACATTATCCAAAAAATTATTAGCACAAAACTTTTGCCTCTGTGAATCAGGAGAAACCAGCTATATAACTATCTTTTTTGTTATGATTGCTCTATTGTTTTCAAATATACATTTTGCTTTAAAAATGAAGAAGACCATGAGAAAACTGCTTTTCACTCAAAATTCTTTTTCTTTAACTGTCTTAACTAATTTTTTATATACAGAGATTTTCTCTCAATTCATCACAGAATTGCAACAATGTGATGGTTACATACGTGTGACTTATTTAGTTCACTGAGAAGTATATTTTCAGCACTCATCCATTTAAGAGTGAAAATGTCTAGTTTATCATTCTTTTAGCTGAGTAGTATTCTATTATATAGAAATACTACATCTTTTTTATCCATTCCTCAGTCGAGGGGCATTTAGGTTGATTCTAAGATCTAGCTATTATGAACTGGGCACCTATGAACATAGGCGCACATATATTGCTGTGGTAGGATGTTTTTAATTCTTTCGGGAAGATAACCAGAAGGGGAATAGCTGGGTCAAATGGGACCTCCAATCCCAGATTTTTGAGGAATCTCCACACTGACTTCCACAGTGGTTGCACCAGCCTGCATTCCCACCAACAGTGAAGAAGGGTTCCTTTTTGCCCACAGCCCCTCCAGCATTTGTTATTAGTTGACATTTCTTTTATTTTTTTAATTATTTTGTTTTAAAGAAAGAAAAGTAAAAATAAAAACAATGATACAGAGCTTCAAAACAGGATAATAAGAAATTAACAACCATTAATTAACAGAATTATACTACTAATTATTTTATCTGTTTATTTTTACTAACTTATTTTAGTTCATTGGAAAAGATCAGTTTGTGCTTGCATTGATTAATTTTGTATGCCTATGTATTATAATCTGAACAACTACTTTGAAGACCATAAAACTAGTCATTTCTGCTGCATATACTTTCAATAGAAATTTTACTCTCTTGAATTTCTCTTTGGATCCCTTTTTTGAACTTTAAATCTTTTCTATAGTTGACATTCATGTTTCATATAGTTTTGATTAGCTTGGCTAACTTTTCTTTCATCAGTGTTCTCTGCAGACTTGCTGATTGTTTTGTACATTGGTACATATCTGATTTTTTTAATTTTAAAAAGCAAAACAAAAAAGCATAAAAATGATAAAGAATTTCAAAAAATACAGCAAGAAATTAACACTAATTGATATATTGCATATTGTTACCTTAGAAGTAGTTGTTCAGGTTATAAGATCTAGATGCAAAAAATGATCAGAGAATCAAACAATCAAACAACGACATCACAAACCATTCTTTTTGATGAACTAACCAAGATTAGTAGTATAGTTATCTATCTCGCACACATATGCATACATACATTTATATGTGTATACCTACATACATAAAATATTTCCCCTTCTTCCTTTTCTCCTTTCCCCTATCCCAGTTGTCCTTTCCTTTTGAGCACTTTCTTTCTCTTTCATTATTGTAATATCTATCGTACATTTTAGATCTTATTACATTTTCAGTTTTTTGGTTTTTTTTTATACTAAGGAGACAATATGATATTTATAAATGTGAGTTAGATTTATTTCACTTAGGAGTGTGGTCCCAAGTTGCCTCCATTTATCTATAAAAGCCTCAAGATTATAATTTTATTTGTTTATTTATTTATTTTTATTTTAAAGAGATAAAAGAAAGAACAGAAAAATCAAGAAGTAAACAAACCAAAAAAAACAACAGAAGCAAAATGATAACAGAAAACAACAATAGCTATAATCATTTTTAAAACAAGATGATAGGAATTTAACAATGGTTGTTATATTGCATATTGTTATCTTCAAAATAGTTGCTCAGGTTACAGATACAGGAATAAAACAAAACAGTAAAATGGAACAAAACGTTGGATTTCAAAAACAAGACAGAAGGAAATTCCCCACAGTTGCCACAATGTACACTGCCATCCTCCAAACAGATGCCCAAACCACCAGTCCCAGGCCTGCAAAGTCAATCAAATAATACAAAGCATCAAGCTATTCCTTTCACCTCAGTTGCTATCATCTTACCCAGAGTTCCTCCAAATCAGCCAGTTGTTTGGGGAGTGGGGGAGCTCTTCATTTCTTTCAGCCTGTGCACTAGCTAACTTGGCTTCTTGATTCTCTTTCCATTCCGCATGGCTGACCCTGGCTCTCGGGAAGGCATGTTTGGCTTCTGATTCTCTCCCCCTTCTCCGTGGCTAGCCCTTGATGTTTTAAATAAGTCACCTCTAGAAGAGTTCTAACAGCAATGTATGAGATTATTTTGTGACATCCTTATAAACTGTATTTTGGTCTTTGCCAATACTTAATTTTATTTCTTTGATTAATAAAAATTCACTTTTTAATATTCTCATTGATCGTCTTTTGTCTCTATGAGAGAGAGAGAGAGAGAGAGAGAGAGAGAGAGAGAGAGAGAGAGAGAGAAACTAGCTTCTTCCTGTATGTAGGGACATTGTTAGCAAGATAATGCAGTTGTACTACTAGCTGATGGTAATGCTGTTTCTGCTCTTTTTTACTCAACTGGTTACTTTCTGTTAGAACAGTCCTAAAAGAAACCTCTGACATCTTCCTGATTCAGGCATCTAATTCACACTTAACCTTGATTTCTGTACTAGTCTCACTCAGTCTTTCCAGAAACTGACTTGTTTGGATCTTCTAACAACAGTGAATTTCTGTATACTCTGATTTTGAATCAGAAGTTAGTTTTTCCAAGTTCCACATGAATTCTCTGGCTTCCAATATGTGAGACAGTGGAATTTCTTTTTAGGCTTTCCTCTTTTTTGTGCCCAACTCTATTTAAGCATGATTAAGTAGTTTTTTTTCAGTGCTCACACAGTTTTTTCTTAGTGCTTTATTATTACAACCAGAGCACCAATGTAAAACTGTCATATTTGTTTGTTTGTTTGTTTTTATTTAAGAGAAAAAAGACACAGAGAAAAGACAAAATACAAAAGAGACAAACAACAGCAGCAAATCCAAAACAGTAACATTATAGGTTTACAAAACAAGATGATAGGAACTTGACAATGGTTGCAATATTGCATATCATTACCTTCAACATGATTGTTTACATTAACAGATATAGACATCTAAAATTGATCAATCATAAGAGTATTAACTGTTCTTTCTCAATAACTAATACATTCAGCAGTATAGTCATTTTAGCTATCTTACATATACATATATACAGATTTATGTCTTTTTCCTTTTTCCTTCCTTCATTCCTCTTTTTCCCTTTCCCAATTACTTTTGCTCTTTGAGCAGTTTCTTACCCTTATACAGTATTTATTGTAGATTTTGAATCATACATACTGTTTCAGTTTTTTACACTAGGGAGACAATATGGTATTTACACATGTGAGTTTGATTTATTTCACTTATGAGTATGGTCTCAAGTCATGTTCATTTACTTATAAAAGTCTCGATGTAATCTTTCTTGATAGCTGAGTAGTGCTCCATTGTATAAAAATAGCATGTTTTTTTTATCCATTCTTTGATTGAAGGGCACTTGAGTTGTTTCCAAGATTTGGCTATTACAAATTGGGTTGCTATAAACATGGGTGCACAATTATCACTGTGGTTTTCAATTTTTCTGGGAAAATGCCCAGAAGTGGGACAACTGGGTAAAATGGGATCTCCAATCCTAGCTTCTTGAGGAAACTCTACAATGATTTCCACAATGGTTGCACCAATCTACACTCCCACTAACAGTGGAGAAGAGTTCCTCTTTCCCCACAGCCCCTCCAGCATTTGTTATTGGTTGATATTTTTTATCTTGGCCATTCTTTCTGCAGAGACACGGAATCTCAGTGTTGTTTTAATTTGCATTTCCCAAATGACCATTGATGTTGAACATTTTTTCATATATTTATTTGCCACTTGTATTTCTTCCTCTGAAAAGTGTGTATTCATCTCAGATGCCCATTTTTGGATTGGGTCATTGAATTTTAGGGGCCTAATTTCTTAAATTCTTTATATGTTTTAGATAGGAGTACTTTGATGGACAATTGGCTAAGATATTTTTCAAGTTCATGGGTTTTCTTCTCATTCTGTTGGACATTTCCTTTCACATGCAAAAACTTTTTAGTAAAATGAGATCCCAGTTGTTGATTCTGGAAAGTGTTTCCTGTGCAGTTTGATTTTTGTTCATGAACTCTCTTCCTACTCCTATATCATCAAGATTTTTACCTACTTTGTCTTCTAGTAAGTTTAGTGTCTCTGTTTTAATATTCAGATCTTTGATCCATTTTGACTTTATTTTAGTGCATGGTGATAGGCATGGATCTAGTTTTAGTTTACGGCATATAGAAAGCCAGTTTTTCCAGCACCATTTGTAAAGAGGCTATCTTTCTTCCAATGTACATGTTTGGCCCCTTTGTCAAAGATGAGATGGCTGAGTGTGTTTGTAGTTGTGGTTGTATCTTCTAATCTATTCCATTGATCTTCAGGTCTGTTTTTATTCTAGTGTCATGCTGATTTAAACACAGTAGCTTTGTAATATAGTTTCAAGTCGGGGATTGTGATGCCTCCTGCCTTCCCTTTGTTGCCCAGAATTGCCTTGACTATTGTAGGTCTTTTCTGGTTCCAGATGAATTTCAGGAATTATTTCTCTAGCTCTGTGAGGTATGCAAGTGTTATTTTGATTGGGATTGCATTAAATCTGTATAACAATTTTGGGAGAATGGCCATTTTCACAATGTTTATTCTTCCTATCCATGAACAGGGAATATCTTTTCATTTTCTAAAATCCTCTTTGATTTCCTTTTCCAGAGTAATGTAATTTTCACTGCATAGTTCTTTTACTTCCTTTGTTAGATTGATTCCTAAGTATTTCAGGTTTTTGATTGCTATAGTGAAGGATGTGGTTTCCCTTATTTCTCTCTCAGTGAGTTTGTTGTTTGTGTAGAGGAATGCTATTGCTTTTTGAGTGTTGAGCTTGTATCCAGGAACATTACTGAATTTAGTTATTACATCTAAAATTCTTTCAATGGATTTTTGGGGGTCTTCTATGTAGAGTATCATATCATCTGCAAATAATGATAATTTCACTTCTTCCTTTCCTATTCTTATTCCTTTTATTTCTTGCTCTTGTCTAATTGCTCTGGCTAATGTTTCCAGAACTATATTGAATAGGAGTGGTCATAATGGACATCCTTGTCTTGTTCCTGATTTTAGGTTGAAAGTTTTCAGTTTTTCTCCATTTAGTAAGATGTTGGCTATTGGTTTATGATATATGACTTTTAGCAATTCAAGGTAGAGACCATCTATTCTGATTTTCTGTACGGTTTTTATCATAAATAAGTGCTGGATTTTGTCCAAAGCTTTTTCTGCATCTATTAAGATGATCGTGTGATTCTTGTCCTTGGCCCTGTTGATATGGTGTATTACATTTATTGATTTCCGTATGTTGAACCATCCCTGCATTCCTGGGATGAATCCCACTTGATTATGGTGTAAAATATTCCTGATAACTTTCTGTATTCCATTTGGCAGTATTTCATTGAGGATTTTTGCATCTATGTTCATTAGGAAGATTGGCCTGTAATTTTCTTTTTGGTTGGGTCTTTCTCTGGTTTTGGTATTAGGGTAATGCTTGCTTCCAGGAATGAGCTAGGGAGACTTGCTTCCCTTTCTATTTCATTGAAGAGTTTGAGGAGTGTTGGCCTTAATTTAACTCCCTAAATTTCTTGTAGAATTCAGCAGTGAATCCATCAGGACCTGGGCTTTTCTTTGTTTGTAAGGTTCTAATTACATTTTCAATTTAATTAGCTAAAATTGGGTTATTCAGCAGCTTTACATCTTCTTGATTCAGCTTTGGTAATTCATAGGTTTCTAGGAATCTATCTATTTCTTCTGTGTTATCGAATTTATGTGAGTACAGGTTATCGAAGTAGGTGTTGATGATCTTCTGTATTTCCACAGGGTCTATAGTGATTTCACCCTTTTCATTTCTTATTGCATTAATTTGAGTTTTTTCTTTCCTCTTTTTGATAAGATTGGTTAGGGGTTATCAATTTTATTTATTCTTACAAAGAAGCAACTCTTCAATTCGTTAATTCTTTGTATTATATTTTTAGTTTCAATCACATTAATTTCTGCTCTAATCTTGATAATTTCCTCCCTTCTTTGGGCTTTGGACTTGACTTGCTCTTCTTTCTCTAGAAGTTTGAAGTGTATCATTAGGTTGTCTATGTGTGTTCTTTTCATTTTTCTGATGTGGGAGTTTAGTGCTGTAAATTTTCCTCTGAGAACTGCTTTCATTTTGTCCCACAGGTTCCTGTAATTTATATTTGCATTTTCATTCAATTGTAGATATTGTTTAATTTCTTCTTTAATTTCTTCTGTGACCCATTGATTGTTTAGGAGAATATTATTTAATTTCATGTGTTTATGGGATTCTTGTGGGGTTTTTTGTCATTCATTTCCAATTTTATTGTGATATGGTCAGATAATATGCATGGAATTATTTCAATTCCTTTGCATTTACTTAAGCATGTTCTGTGGACTAGCATATGATCTATTTTAGAGAATTACCCATGTGCAGCTGAGAAGAATGTGTATTCTGATATTGATGGGTGGAGCACTCAGTACACATTTACTAGGTCCATTTGTTCACAAGTTTGATTCAGTTCTGTTATTTTTTTGCTGATTTTTAGTTTGGTTGATCTGTCTCTCTGTGACAGGGGGGTGTTAAGTTCCCCCATTGTAAATGTATTATTGTTTATTTGGTTTTTCATGTCTATTAAGAATTGTCTTACATAGTTTTGTGCTCCCATATTCGGTGCATATATATTTATGATTGTAATCTCTCCCTCTTGAAGTTTTCCCCTAACAAATATGTAGTGATCTTCTTTATGTCTTTTGATCATTCTCGGTTTGAAGTTCACGTTGTCTGCAAACATAATAGCTACCCTTGCTTTTTTCTGGGTTCCTGTTGCACGGAGTATTGTTTTCCAGCCTTTAATTTTTAGTCTGTGAGTTTCCTTTTGAGTGAAATGTGCTTCTTGTACACAGCATACTGTTGGATTTTGTTTCTTAACCCATTCTGCCAGCCTGTTTCTTTTTATTGGTGAATTGAGACCATTTACACTGATTGATATAACTGATATGTACTGACTCATCCTTGTCATGATATCTTTCTGCTGTTGGTTTTCTACATTTTCTGTTTAATTGTTTGCCCTGCTTAGTGGTTTCCTTTTACTGTTGTTCTTAAGATTGCAATTATCTTTGTCTCTTTCTAGAGTATCTTTCAGTACTCTGTAATGTTGGTTTGGTGGCCATAAATTTCCTCAGTTGTTCTTTGTCATGGAAGTATCTTATTTCTCCATCAATTTTTAAAGATAGTTTTGCAGGATACATCAATCTGGGTTGAAAGTTATTTTCTTTCAGGACCTGAAATACTTCACTCCAAGCTCTTCTTGACTTGAAGGTTTGTGTTGAGAAGTCTGCCGTGATTCTTATAGGCTTTCCTTCATAGGTGATCTGTTTCTTTTCTCTGACAGGTTTTAGTATTTTTTTCTTGTGCTGTATTTCTGATATCCTAAGTATTATATGTCTAGGTGAGGATTTATTTTGGTTATGGTTAATTGAAGTTCTGTATGCCTCACTCATATCAGATTCTCTTCTCATGTTTGGAAAATCTTCTGCTATTATTTCTGCAAATAGTCTTTGCAAGTCATTAGTATTGACCCCTGTTTTTTCATTGACACCTATTAATCTTATGTTATTTCTCTTGGCATCATCTTGCAGCTGTTGAATTGTTGTTTCCTGGTTGCTTGTTATTTTTAAGAGATCTTTTCTTTTGTGATCATAAGCTTCCAAGCTGTCTTCAAAGTCTGAGACTATCTTCAGCTTCATTCAAGTGGTTTTGCCAACTTTCCATGGAATTTTTCATTTCCTGAATTTTCCTTTGAAACTCTTTCATGCATTCTGTTTGTGTCTTATATTGTTCATTCAAAGTTTCCTTCATTTTCTTATGTTCTTCTATTTTTTATCTTGATCTTCTTTAGATACACACAGTATTTCTTTCAAAATGATTGTCATTTCATTTTTTAGCTGAGAGATTATTTCTGATTTGAGTTTCTCTATAGCTTCATGGAGTTGCTTCTTTACTTCAGTTGATATCATTTCAGAAAGTTCAGTTGCATAACTCCCAGTGTCTTCCATTTCAGTGTCTCTTGCGTTTGTTCTCAGTGGGCTGGGGGATTGAGACTGCCTCTTGCTCTTTCGTTTTGTGAGTTTCTTCTGGGACCTGTGTGGCTGGGCAGGCAGCCTCCTGATGGATTGCACTGGAACTCTGAGCTGGGTAGAGCTTCAGTCCTCCAAATCTCCATGGCTAGCTGGTGCACACCCCCAGATTATGGCACTGGATCCTGTGCTCTGTGGTCTGTGAGGCTGGTCATGTGTCTCCCTGATGTAATTTGTTGGGTTTCTCTGGGATGCTGGGCTGGACAGAGTTTATATCCTCCCTGTAGCTAGCAGGGTCACACCCCTGGAGCTTGTTGCCAGGGCCCAGAACCTGGCTGTGTAGTGTTCAGAACCTCTGCAACCCAGGTGGCTAGCAGAGACTCACCCCTGGGGTGTGTCACTGGACCTTCAGCCTGGCTGGGTGGAGTTTGGAATCTCCAGGCCTGGGGTGGCTGGGCAGGGCACACCCCAGAGTGTGGCACCACCAGGACCTTGCATCTGGCTGTGAGGAGTTCAGAGCCTCTGGAGCACAGGGCAAGCCAGGGCATGCCCCTGGCTTACAGTGCCGGTCCCTTGCTCCTGGCTGGTGGCGATTGCAACCTCTAGGACCTGCCACATGGCCACAACCCTGAACAACAGAGCTCACGCTTTGTGATCTAATGGGTAGAGGTCAAATTCTCCAAGGCCCTGCAGCTACACTGGCCACTCCCTGATGAGCGGCTCTGGGGCTCTGGGCTGGGCTGAGCTCGGTACCTCTGCATCCTGGGGGGCTGGCTGGGCATTACCCTGATGGATTAAGCTGGGATGCTGAGCTGGGCAGTGCTCCACCCTCTGTGCAGCTAGTCAAGGTTATCCTTTTTGATAGTTGAATAATATTCCATTGTATAAAAATAGCACATCTTGAAACTCACCAAGAAACTTACTGATCTGGGTTTTTTTTTTTTCCTCCTCTGTTTTTCCTTCAAATAATTTTGTTATGTGGCTTTTGAATTTCTCTCCCTTGGTGTTCCATGGATTAGGTTTAGGGGAGCTTTAGGAATTTTGTTGCCTTGTCTTCTCATGCTTCTACAATTTTTGTGAGTTTTTTATTGTTGTTGTTGTTTGTTTGTTTGTGCTGAGGTTTGCAGGTTGATTACAGTGGAAGACTTTGCTGCTGGTATGGAGACATCTTTAGTTAATGTTTGCTTTTCAGTGATACACTCTAAGCATGACTATTTATATATCTTTGCCTTTGTCTTAGAATCCAAATACCTCCATTTATTTGGGTGGCAAGGCTGTACCATATTTGAGTAACAAGTTCTCCAGGAGTGGGCTGCAGTATTGTTAATGACAGGAAGCCAATTCAGATATTGGCATATAGTCAAAACCAATTAATAGCAATAACTATGTCAGCATGGCTATAGTAATAAGGTCTCCAACAATAATAGCATCAAACGCAAAGTGGATATTGACATACTCTAAAAATAATGATGTACGACCTTTGACCAGAGAAAAGAGATCTATAACCAAAATGTTAACGTTAAGAAAAACCAAATATTGACCTACACTAAACATTCACTAAACAGAAGACCTTTATTTCCCCTAACAATAGAACAGTATGCATCAGTAGTAGCATAGAATTTACTATCAAAAAGTTTATAAATCTTAATGGTTATATTAGTAAAGATAGGGTGGGGAACCAAAGAATAAGAAAAGTAAAATTTGAAGAATTGTCAATGGGAGATTGGAAGGAGGAGAGAAAAGTGAAATGGAGGATCCCACTGAGGAGTAAAAGGAAATCAATTATATTAGATAACAGTAACAGAAAAGAACAAAGAAGAAAAAAAGCAAATTAAAGGACACAAAGAGAAGTAAGAAAATATTAAAAGGAGAGAAGAAAATAAAGAAGAAAAATCCCCAGATACCAATGAAAGAAAAAGAAAGAGAAATTTCAGAAAAGAAAAGAAAGAGAAGGAAAATACAGAAAAAATTTAGTGAAAAAAATTCCTCTGTGTTTTTGAATAAATTGTTTCTTTACAGAATTTACGGTATTAGAATCCAGGTAGTCAGTATTTCTTTCACCTAGCTTTATAGCCTTTGAGTTTGGGAGGTACTCTACTTTCTCCAGAGATACCTCTGTCTTTTTACCCCAGGCTATAGAAACTGTAATAAACCATGTGATGTTCTTGCTTACTTTGGTAGATGGGAAAAGCAATCAATCCTCTGCTCTGTGCTGAACTCTTGGGTAGGAGTTCAAGTGGACAATTGCTCTTAATGCCAAGACTTTCAGATCCAGTCTCCTCTAAAAGCCATACTTACTGAGCCTGGTTTCTCAGTAGGGAGGCCAGGGCCAAAATCCTTCCCAACCTAAGCTTAAACTTCTCAGGGAGTCTATGTCTAGCACTCACCATCTCTGTGGCTGTCTCCCATGGGTATTTTTCACTCATCACTGTGAGGGCAACTCTTGAAAAACTGCAGTGAAGTTGTTCTGTAGTTGTTTGGTGGCTCAGGATTAACCCCTTTCCAAGAAGGAGCTTGATTAAACTCTCTTTGGCAATATGGCAGGCACTGTTCTGGGTTTCTTCTCCAAGTTTAGCAGGCTGGCAGTGGCATGAGTCACTCTTAGAGCACAGTAACACCCCACCTGATCAGATCTGTACTTTCTCCCAAAGTCTGCTTACTCTCTGGGTTTACCTTCCTGCCCTGGGCATTGGTCTCATCCAAGATCAGCTTGGTTGGTTTGTCAGTGCCTCTGCTGCCTTGTGCCAAGATGAAGCAAAATGTAGAGCCAGATTAGAGTTAGTTGGTAGATGGTCATGGCCACAGCATGAGGAGCTACTGTAGGTGTTGGCTAAATTTTTAAGGAGTTAAAATAACCAACAAATACAATACAGACATATATATGTGTATATACATATATATATATATATATATATATATATATATATTACTTCCCAAGAATTTGTTTTCATTTTTATTATTGAACTCATGCTATATGTCACCAGCTATATATGGGAGTTAATCTTGATTTTCACCATGATGGGATTAAGAAAGGAAATTAGATTGTGAAGGTGTTAATCTCATCAACAGATCAACCCATCAATAAATTCATAAGTTATCAAAGGTACGATCTAGTTTAAGGAAGTAGTTTTCTAGGGACATGGCTTTGAAGAGCATATGTCTTTTCTTGCTCATTCAGTTTCCTGGCTGTCATGTGAACAGCTTTCCTCTGTTGCACCCTCCCGCTGTGATGTTTCTGCTTCATCAGAGGCCTAAAGGAGTGGAGCCCGATGTCAATGGACTGAAATATCTGACACTGAAAGCCAATATAAACCTTCCTTTCTTTAAATTGTGTATGTATATATTTTGTCCCAGGAATGGAAAGGTGAATAACACAGTACGTTATATGATCTGTGTATATTTTAAATTAACTCTCACACATCCCTATTCATGGTTTACTTTGTTATCATAACTATTGCTAGAATCATTAAGAGACTAACTCTTTACTTCAAGCATTGACCTTATTTCTTTTCTATCTCAACTAAAATATAGTTTCCTGAAAATATTACATATGTTGTGATGAGCTACACATGAGTGATATCAAGAAATTACAAGATTTTTCAGGAAAAATAAACTCAGAGTCGTAATTTTAATGATGTTTCCTGTGTGACAAAAAACTACATTTTAAGATAAAGGTACTTTAAATATACAGTAAAATGATGTGTCTGATTGAAGAGTCCAAGAAAACCTGACCAGGTCAGCAAATATGCCTGAGAATTCTCATCCATCTCACAGGACAGGACAGTGGCAAAATGCCCCAAGCCCTTTGTACTCATGGACCTGAGCACCAACCAGGAACTCCTCAACCCAAATTATAGAAATGAAAGACTGGCATTGAAGTCTGGCTCTTGGCAGAATCAGTACTCAAGGGGAAAAGTGAATTTAATATTACCTCTGTTGTCACTTAGATCATCCTACAAAATCACAAGCTATAGTCCAATGATGTGATGAAGGGAACACTGAAAGGCAATGGTCACAATCTGATCAGTATCAGTTAGGGACAACAGGATGGCCACTTGGATCTGGAATTGTTCACTTTCCCGCGGCTATCTGTGAACTGTGACAGACTCTGGCCTTTTTCCAGCATGTCCAAACTCCAGCTATTTATGATGCTGAAAGATGTCAATAATTCAAACATCACAGATGTAGCAAAACATCATTATTGGCCCAATCATCAGATATGGTATGATTTTTTTCACATATGAGAAAATATTTTTAACATTTCTTCTCCAATTCAAATGCTCTTTAGTGATTGTGATATTTTCACTGTACATAAATGAACTCTTGAGTTTGACCAGAAATGTGTCTCTAAAACGCTTCCTTATTTTCTTGTTTACAACTCATTCAGAACCAATCATGACAAATTAGTTAAGACACTAATATGACCTATCAAGTGGTTAGAATATTGGTGATAAAAGTGGATATGCCAGAAG
Source organism: Dasyprocta punctata (assembly GCA_004363535.1). Lineage (NCBI taxonomy): Eukaryota > Metazoa > Chordata > Mammalia > Rodentia > Dasyproctidae > Dasyprocta > Dasyprocta punctata. The sequence continues at coordinate 211,676 of RJWM01000334.1, forward strand.
ACACACAAGTGAACTGACACAGTGATGTTCAGAAGAGACTTATTTGTGCACTGCCTTCATGCGTGTTAAAACTTCTGGTGGAGCTGGACGTGGACTGAGACAGAGCTGGAAATACAGAGGAAAAGTGTGGCAAAAGCAACGAGGCAGATGTGTGAGAAGCCAAGTGGGTAGTAAAGCAGAAGACAGGCCAGCAGAGACTGTAGCGCCATCCCTCTCTCATACACTGGAGCCCACGCATTTCCTCCCATAGCCCCTCTCCTGCTGCCTGGCGTCCTGGGAGCAACTGCCCTCCAATTCAGCCAGCTAAATAAATGCCACCCCTGCTTTATCTCCTCAGGCCAAGTTTCCTCCTAGAATGATTCTCTTCAATTTAGCCTCTTAACAGAAGTCCAGGTCAGAGCAAGGGAAAATAGCCAAATGCATGTTAAGCCTGAGAGGTCAGCATTTGAAAGGAAAAAGAAAGATCAGTGTAGCAAGAAGTATAGCAAGCATAGAAAGACAGGTCAGTTTAAAAAACATCTCCTCCACTCTAAAAGTCAAACTTTGCTCACAGAGTAAGTGAGATTCTCCATGGCCGTGGACAGAATTTCAAAAGACATATTCAACATTAAGTAAAGATAGCAGAACAAATCATGAATGCAAATTTTTTCTGCTACCTAAAAAAAGTATTAAAAATTAATTAAAAATTGACAACTAAAACAGTCAAGGGGGGGATAGCATTAAACTCAGGACATAATAAAGTGCCAAAAAAAAAAAAGATTGCTATATGGTTTGTTATCTGTCTTACCCTTATAAAAAAACTACTAAAGAATGACAAGTGACAAAATCTGTGTTTCTTAGAAATACTTCTCAGTTTCAACAAGAGCAGCCTCTAGGCAATATGGGCCAAGGAAATGGCAAGAAAGTCTCACAGAGTAGAAAACCCAGGACACCAACCAGTCCAAGCACAAGGCAGAAAAATAATGCTACTTAGGCTCTGAGCTGACTGCAGGAATGGCCCAAAGTAATAGGGGGCAGTGCATCTCTGGAGAAGTGCGACCTCTTATGGGGCATTTAATTGACTCAGAAGAGAATTGTTGCCCTCTGACAAAGATTGTATCCAGCCTCCAGTTAATCTTTTCCCACCCAAACAAAGGCTATAGAAAAGAGATCAAAATCTGAATCTATTCTCAAACTGCAGCTCAGAGAGGAAGAAAAGTAGGCTTAAGAAAAAGGAAAGGTGGCCAAAAGTATATACTCATAACCTGTAAAGAGAAGACCGATTTGAGCTGCCTACAATGTGCATTAAATATCAGCAAGAGCGACCCTGCCTCAAAAAACCAGGGCCGGGAGTTTGGCTCAGTGGCTTAAGTGCCTGCCCTGGCAGGCGCGAGGCTGTGAGTTCAATCCCCGGTGCCGCAAAAAAAAAAAAAAAAAAAAAAAATATGAGCAAGAGAAAAGAAGTATTCTCAAAAGTGTAGTAGGTAAAAGACAGATTATGAACAATAACAAAGAAAACTCATCTAAAGAAACAGAATGATACTTCTTGGAAATGCTTTGAGGTAGAGCATTTAAAAAAATACTTGAATTGTATGCATGAAGCTAATAAAACTACAGAGTGAGTTGAAAACTAACAGCTAAGAAAACTAACTGATTACCAAAACAAGAATATATCAAATAAGTAATTTATAAAACAAACCAAAATAGTATGACTGAATTCATTAATTTGAAAGAAAGTACTTTATTACAGTAAATATAGATAAGAATGACAAAGTGATAATAACAAATAAAGAAGAGATGATGTGTTTATGTAAAGCATAGATCAAGAAATAATTCACTGAATGGCTTGGGTCAGTAAATAATTTATTTGATATATTAGGATAGTTATTTAAAAAGTACGCAGAAAACAAAGGTTGGTGATAATATGCACTCATTAGAACACTGTGTACAGCTGTGGAAAATACGAAATGGTATGTGTACTTTAAAAATGGCATGGCAGTTTCATAAAAAAATTAAATATGGAATTACCGTATTACCTAGCAATTCAACTTGTGGGTATATATTTCAGAGAATGGAAAGCATTTCAAAATAGCCAAATGTTGAAGCCATCAAGTGGCTACTGACAAATGCATCGATAAAATGTTGTATTCACATGCATATTATTCAGTCTTAAAAAGGAAGAAAATTCTGACACGTGTTATAAATAGATAAACCTTGAAAACATTATGCTAAGTGAAATAAGCTGGTAACAACACAATGAATACTGTATGATTCTATCTATAAGAGTCATCTAGAGTAGTCAAGTTGATAGACATAAAATAGAATGATGATTCCAAGGGTGGGCAAAGGAATGAATGGTCTATTCTTTGTGGGATAGAGTTTCAATTTTGTAAGATGAAAAATGTTCAGAAGAGAAACAGTAGACATGGTTGCACAAAATGTGAATGTACTTACCCTCTTAAATGTACACTTAAAATGGTTAAAATAATAAATTTTGCTGTGTTTATTTTACCAGTAGTTTTAAAAAGTCAAAAAATTTTGAAGAATAAGTAATGTGGATGATTTTGTTGTTTTTTAAAGTAAAGAATCAAATAAATGAAGCAAATATTCAAAACTATAATTTTTTAAATGTTATGAAGTAAAAAAATAAAAATAGAAAAGATTTCAAAAAAATTGATATATAACTATGTAGAGATATATGTTTGTTTCTTTATTGAACTTCAGATAAACAAACAGTTCATCATATATGCAGGCAAAAATATTGCCTATAAAGAAAACAATATCAGCCAAGCCCCTGGATTTTTCTATAGCCTTTAATTTATTGTTCTACTTCTTTTAACATTTTTGTCAAAACTCTAGGGTAAAGAAATTTTAATCGAAAAATACTCCACCCACCCAAGCTGATATTCATGTAGAGATGGCCATAAGAAGGTACTGTCAAATTTGAAAAACTTTTAAAACATAATATCTGTTATGGTTTGTGTTTGGGATGCTCCCCAAGCCTCATGCAGTCATGGAGGCTGCTGAGTCTAGCACTTGTGATTGATTCATTGTCTAGCACTGGTATTGCTGGTGTGAGTGCCGCACCCAGGCAGGGGTAGGTAGCTGGCATACAATACAGGGGAGGGAAGAAAGTATACTTTACCCATTTTTTGCCCTTTTCGCTGTTGGTGCCTGCAGCCACCTTAAACAACTACCCTTCAGCCACACCACCCTGCCTTGGAGTCAGGTGAGTATGGACTGAAATCATCAAAAACCGTAAGTTAAATACACCTTTCTTTCCTTCACTTTGGGCATCAGGTATTTTGTATCAACAACTAGAGAAAAATAACCAAGAGAACATCCAACTATGAACTCTTCTGGACAAACCTACTTGATAATGAAATTTAACTAATCCAATTGTTTATGAATCACAATAAACAATTCAAAAATGGAAAAACCATAGTAAAAGATTGTGCTTAACATTAAACTCATCAAATATAAAACTAAGATGAAGTAATTAAAGAAATTGTGTTGACAGGACAGATAATAAATACATGAAGTTTAAGATTATCACTGCTTTTGATGGTTCAACAAAAAACAATATCCTACCAGATTATAATAATAAATATTTTTATCTTGCTTATATTAGCTGGAGCAAGGAATTAGCAGCAGTTCTAATTTCACTTCAGTGAGTCCACTCTGAAAGCGTGACCCTTCTTTAGATTATGCCATTTTCATTGTGGAAGGCTAAACCAGTTGGTCCCAAGCCAAAGCACATATTTATATTAAAATCTTTTGCTTAGAGAAGGTAAACATAATTCCAAGCATAGTTAATTGGTTAAAGTAGGTAATATTATCAAGACTACAGGCATTGAGATTGGACTTGAAATTTGGGACTTAGGGAAAATGGAGGGGAAGGGAGTACAAAAAAATTCATCCCATCTTTTCTACAGGGAATCACTTTTATACTTTAAAAAGTCAAAAGTTATTGTCATAAACAAAATGTAATGATTTCAGTATCTTAATATTTTTCACCCTTAACATTCATTGAATCTTATACTGTATAAAGTATTTTTTATTATAAACAATTATGTGAAGTATAGAAATCCCGTTAGTTTTGCAACTGTATTATTTGTCCTGCATCAAATATTAAATTTAAGTAATATTAGGTAAATTCTTTTTATTTAAATATAGTATATACTGTTGATTATATTTTAGTTAAATTATTCCTTTGCTGTTCTTAACCTGTGACTACCCATAGAGATATGTCTATGGTGAGGTTCACCAACTGTTAACATGGGTGTGTTTGTCAGTTTTCCATCACTGCAAAAAAAAAAAAAATACCTGGGATAATCATTTTAAAAAATCAGAAAAACTTCATTTCAGCTCATGGTGTCAGAGGTTTCATTCAGATCAGAGTCCCATGGCCCTGTTGCTTGGAACCTGAGACAGCACAGTACATGATGGCAGGGTCATGTGGCTGAGGAGCCCTGTTCACCTCAAGGCAGCTGGAAAGTGAGACAGGAAGATGACAGGGTTCCAAATCCACTTCAAAACCATGGCTCTAATGGACTAATTTCCTTCCAGTAAGGTTCTATCTCCTAAAGGTTCCACCACCTCCCAATAGCAGCAAGCTGAAGACCAAGCTCTTAACAATGGACCCTTGGGGGATATTTCACATCCAAACTGCAGTGATTGGTTACTTCTAAATTATGGGCTTTGATTTGTTGATTTGCTGATATGATTTATTGCTTGCTTCTTTTATTATTATTATTATTATTACTATTATTAAGTATCTATTACTTTTTCTAATATTGTTGTACTATTGCAAAAAAATGGCAAATATATCTCATTTACTCCTCCAGAATTCTAAAAATATGTTTAAAATTTTTTGTTTAATAACATTTAATCTCTTTAGGTACCCATAATTTTTAGAAGCTGTAACCGCATGAAAAGGGAGTCATCTGTATACAGTGAGGGAGTGAAACATTAGATCCTCAACTCATCTGTGTTGGTTGTCTTGCCATCACTGTGATGATACGATGTCTCCCCCAAATTCACATGTTGAAATTTAATTACCAGTGTGATAGTGCTAAAGGGGGGCTTTTAAGAGATGATTACATCATCAAGTAAGAGCCCCAATGAAAGAGATTAAGATTTTATACAAGAGGCTTCACATAGCATTGACTCATTTTTGTTCTTCAACTCTCCTACAATGTGAGGGTACCACAAAGTACAATCTTGGAAGCACAACCCACAGCACAAACTGAATTCCACCCAGTACCTTGGTCTTAGACTTTCAGATCTCTAAAACTGTAAATATATATATATATGTTTTAAAAATTCCACAGGTTATGGCCTTTTGTTTTAGTGGCACAAATGGGCCAAGACATTCGCCTTTACTCACATCAGGATGGCCCTATGGTCTGGTGTTTTCTCCTCTTGTTCCATTCCTCATTTGAGGGACACAGATGTCTGTAAGTTTGACTGTGGCATCACCTACTTAAGGCAGGAAGGAGAAATTCTCTGTCTGTATCTTCACAACTCCCTCAGACTCTGCTCCCATGACCAAAAAATTGGGCCAGGTCAGCCTATGGAGAATCCCTAATGTGCCCTACAGAGACATACAGCTGGCCAAGAATAATGTAAGGCCCGAGCCCTTTCTTTCTCTCAGCCCTGAGAACAACAGAAAACTCCAAATCTTGGGTACCAACTCTCTCTCTCTCTCTAGTTCTATTCTTATTCAAGGTGATGTTTTTTTAGAGAATGTTTTCTAGCCTATGGACAGACAGGAAGGACATGACTTCGCTTCCTGAAGGAAATATCAATAAAATTACCATCCAAGGCTCCCAAATTATGCTCCTTCGCTCCTGAGGTACCTTCCTCAGAGGCACCTAGCATAATCTTGTTAATGTGCTTAGGTTTTTAGAATAAAGAGTCAAGAGTTTTAAATCCTATTGGGTCCTTTTGCTGGGACTATCTGAGAGGAAGCCCACTGATTAACAACTTAAAATTGTTGTTTTACCATATTGATTTTGAACTGAAAACTTCTGTGAGCTCAATTTAGAAAACAGTATGACTGCCAGTTACAAGCTATCATTTTTGCTTTTTTGAAAGCAGATACTCACAGTTGATGATGAAGAGGTTAAGGGGGGATTTTCTGGAAGATTACTCTCAGTTTACTTCCAAAACAAAGAAAAACATACTTTGTCTTCCTCCCCAACAGGCTAAGTGCTCTGAAGACCAAGAAAGTGCTGAGGAAGTGTATGAAATATTAAAGAGGGGAGTAAGCAGGATATCCAAGCAGGCCAGGAGGGTTTATATCTAGTGGGATACTAAAACCAAACAAACTCATTCAGAAAGAAGTCTAAATGAAGCAAAGCAAAGCAAATCAACAACAAAACAGCAGAAAGAAAGAAAGAAAGAAAGAAAGAAAGAAAGAAAGAAAGAAAGAAAGAAAAAAAGAAAGAAAGAAAGAGAAATGTGTTAATAAAGAGGTAAGAATTTTAAAGTCAATGAAAGATCTGAATTTAACTTGAAAAAATCTTTCTTGATAAACAAGTATATATTAATACAGGATAAATCAAATAATTTCCATGTTTTTCCTGAGGCTTAAAGGTATATATACATCATGCATACAAGTTACTTATCTGAAGTGCATAAAATTTAGAAAACAGTTTTGCTTTCTACACGTACATTATTCACAGGGTCATTCAGAATAAAGGCAATACCTGTTCAAATTGAGCAGTATCCAAAATTACCCACAAACAACTTGTGCCTTTGGAGACACATCTTCCAACTTAAATATTTGGGATAATTTGTGTATTCCTACAAAGAGTCACTCTGGTATATCACTATTCCCAAGCATATAGTGTCGTCATCATTCTTGCTGTTGGTAGTTCAACAAACAAAGAACTCACACAGAAACAAAACTTACAAAATACAGAAATTTAGAAATATTACCAAAGGAAAATTTTCCTAAAGTCAACTTTACATGTTTGAAACAAAAGTCTTTGCTCAGTTATTCTTTAAACTCTTCATATGCTCCATCTCATTCCAAAAGAATCTGATGCATATGATATTTACAATGTATGCAGTTGTGACATAAACATTGGCAACTTCCCATAATATATAGGTTTCCATATTTTGCTAATATTCATAACCAAGAGGTCAACTTTCCAAAATCTCTCAACATCCACTGTTTGTTTTTATGAACTACTGTTGTTCTCAAGGTATGGTAGGGTGTTATTGCTACAATTTATCTTACCACTGATTTTAGTAATTTTCTGAGCGTCATTATCAAATGGTCAGTGGCTCAATTATGTATCAAGAATGAATTAGTTCAGAATGTCTTGAAAAAACTTTGCTTAGCAATTGCTTCTGTATCATTTCCAATTATTTTCTGTCCAGAATTTCCCATGAGTTCAGTGCTATACTTATAATCTAAATGACACCTTAGCTTCTCATTGGTCCTTAATTTCTCAATAACTTTTAGGAAAAAACATCTTACCATCACTCTGGACTACTATTTACCTAAAGAAGTTTACACAGCACTAAATGTTAACTTGCTAAGTTTTAGTTTGAAATAGGAGGTTTTATATTTTATTTAGTGAATTTTAACCAGAATTACCTATCTTTAATTTGTCATGCTGTTATGATTTGAATATGTGTCCTTCTAAAATTTAAGTTGCAATTTAATTCCCAATGCCATAATAAAAAACAATGGAGTTTTTAGAAGGCAATGAGGCAGTAAGGGATCCACCTATATGAATGGAATTAGTGCCCTTACAAAGGGCATGAGGGAGCCCATTTTACCCTTCTGTTCCTTCAATGACAACAGAGTTTGTCTCTTCCAGAGTATGCACCAGCATGATGTCATCTTGAAAGTGGAGACTGATTCCTTACCAAACACTGAATCTGATGGCACCTGATCTTGGACATCCCAGCCTCCAGAACTGTTAGAAATAAATTTCCATTATTTATAAATTACCTAGCCTGTTTTATTTTATTATAACAGCAGGAACAGATTAAGACAAGCATCATCTCTAAAAGGAACTTTCTCCTTTCACAAACATTGCCGTACACTTTTATGCTTTAAATTATTTTCCATTCTAAAAACTAATGTTATTTACTGGAAGCATGTTTCTTTCAATGATCTTAGGGAATTTTAGAAAATTTAATCCCCAAAGTAAATACATTGAACAGAATATAAGAATATAACTTAACAATTATATTGTTCATTTTTGTTGCTATGAAAATATTCCAGTTTTTCTAGAGGCTCCAGTGAAGATACAGTCTTTGGAGCTCATGTCAACCTTTACATAGTATTGGTACCTGGTTAGGAATAGTGATCTTTATGAAGAGAAAATACCTTCTTGATTTTGCTTTTAAATGTCTTTGAAGCTAGCCTCTTGTGCTACAATTAAGATACTTTGTTTCCATTTGAAAAGCATTTATATCCTATGCAATAGAATTCCAATATTTCTTAATCAACCCTAAATTGTTCACTGGCTTTATACATTACATAAGAATGAGAGTACATTTCTTGGTACATAACTCTCCAACCTCCTGAACATATTTTCTAATCAAATCCTCATGTTCTTCTCATAGATGTTCTTTATATCTGGGTGGGGACAATCTCCCCAAAGTTCAAGTCTGAGGTCACAGGCCTCTGTTTAAACCACAGGGACTGAGGGCCTGGCAGGAGTTGGGGGATGAGCGAAGTGAGCCACAGGCATTTAGGGAGTTGAGGCTGCCTTCTTGCCCCCATGAGTTTCATATTACATCTGATACTACAGGGAGCTTTTTAAAGAATGAACAATGTTAGTCCCCCACATATACATCAGCTGCTGAGAATTTGCCATGATTCTTGGTTGAGAATGAAAACATGGATCCACAAGTGTGTGTAACTAATAGTAAAAATTGGTTTTCCCAGGGGCTGGAAGAAGGAACACTGTAATTGGGAACATTTCAAGGGTGTATAAGATGAGCATTCTACGCTGGAAAGCATTAAGCAGGGGTTTTTTACAGTACGTGAAATTCAGCACAGTTTTCTCATAAAGAAAGAAACTGTTACATCATTCTCCCTGGGGACAAATCATCCATTTGGGCAAAAAAGAGCCACACCATGAATGAGCGGCAACACCAGCTTCATCCACACAGAAGTCTTTTTTGAACAAGTAAGAAGGAGAAATACCTTTTTTCAATAAAGTTAAGCTTTGAGATTTAATCTTTCAGGAGGCTACTTCTTAACTTGTAACTTGCATGACCTAAATAGCACTGAGTTCTCACACTGTGGAAGAAACACTACCAAGTGCCCATTCTTGATTCTCAAGGAGATACGGGACACTGACTTTGAAATAAAACAAGTGAACAGAGTTTCCTTCCCAGCTTGGAGGCAAGAGAAAGGCTTGGTAATGACGTTGGAGCTGTTGGCGAGCAGGTGGGAAGCAGCCTCCCAATAGAAATGTTCCGCATCATAGACCTCAGCATAGCACCTGGAACTAATAGCCTCCTTTTTGGCAAATTCAGTAACTAGGCCAAAGATTAAATAGACCTTGGAGACTGTACAACCTCTTCCGTTTCTAAGTGCCGTCAATCCCAGGGTGAAAAAGAGGAATGCTGGGGAGGTGGCCCAGAGAAAGGGCTGCCCCACAGGCCCCACACCTGCACCAGGAATACACTAAAAACACTTCAGTTTCCAAATCACTGAAGTCAGATGCCCAGGCATTATGTGGATGAATTCTTTCAAGTTATATTTTCCTTCACTGTGTACTAGAAATATTTACTTTTTAAAAATGTTTATTAATATGTCTGCCATACTTAATGATTACATACCTAGTGTGGAGTTGGTACATGTACGTAACACACCTTAATCTCTTCTCACCGCTTCCTTTCCCTGCCTCCCCACCCCCACCACCTCTTCATCCCCTTCCCATGTGCAAAAAATCTATATCCCTGTTTCCTATTACCTATCAAATGATAAACATTCAGTTTTAAAGATGTTTTAGGTACACAAACACAAAATCACACTTTCAATAACATTGCATGTCTTGAAGAAATTTCTATGTCAAATACTAAAATAGTTTTATTAGAAGGATAGGCTACTTTTAAATAACTTAAGTTTTGTTTTTCATTTTTAAAAGGTTATTGGATTTTCTGTCAAGTCACACAAATAAAATTAATGTGTTTGTTAAAATTACATTTACTTATCATCTTTTCAGCCATTTCCTCTGTGTCCATCATGTGCTAATCTCCCTATGAGATCCTGAGCAAACAAAAAGATAGATGAGAAGACTTTGTCTACAGGAGCTCACAGGCTTTGGGCAAATGCGATTAATAAGCAGACAATTACAATAAAGTATTATAATTACATAATTGGTAAAAGAAAACACAGGACCCTGTGTGAATACAGAAGAGGGTTTGAGTGGGAGGTGGGAAGAGTTGAGTGTTTTGTTTGTTAGCTCAGAATACCCCCCTCAGTCCAAGCTGTTCAACCTTTCTGGAATGCACTGCTTCACAAACCAGGGGTGGGGAGTTGGCTCTGTAGAATTCTGGATCCAAGGGGTAAGATATTACAGGTGAGACTGCAGACTTCAGTGCAAGCCAGATTTTCAAGAGCTGGCTATGTCATGCAAAAGTGAGTTTATCCAGGGAGAATGGGAAAACTGTGAAGTCAAAAGTTAAGAAGAGACTTTAGCAGTATTTTTTTTCTTTTTCTGTTTTTTTTTTTTTTTTTTTGGAAAACCCTCTGGCTACAGGGGGAAGGATGATTTGGAGGATGAGGAACTGGAACTAAAGTCAGAGAAAATTAGCATGGAACTGATGCTATAACTTAATGAAGTGATGTGGATTTAAACAGGGAATGAAGGCAAAGAGACTGCGACAAATTTCAAGAGACACTAAAATAGGTAGTGATACTGAATGTTGGAGAGAGGATAGAATTTAGAATGAACCCAAGTTTCTTTTTTTTAAACTAGTACATGGGTACAGGACATAATGCTTACATTCTTTGTGTGGAGTTGACACATGTACATAACATATTCCCTTTTTTTCATCCCTTTTCCTTCACCAACACCTCTACCCTCCCATCTCTTCATTCTCTTTCCACTGGAGAGCGATCTATCTCCTGAACCCAGATAGCTGACTTGGTTCACAGAATGAAGATCTATTGCACTGAATTATCTCTTTTTATGGGAAATATTTTACTCACTCATCAATTCATTAATTCAACAAATATGTAGTGAGTAAAGCAGGCCTCATCTGAGGCAGATAAAGCAATCAGCAAAGCATTAGAATTTACATTTCAAAAGACAGAGAAGGACAATAGATATGTTAATTAAAATGTGTCACAGGTGATATTTGCTAAGAAGAGAAAGGGATAGCTAAGGGGGGCTGATGGTGAGGAGTGATAGAAAGGTGCTACATAATAAAAACTGCTAAGAAGAGGTGACATTGAGCAGAGATGTGTAGAAAATGGGGAAGGGGGAAGGGAAGGAGTGTTCTGGACAGAGGAAGTTGGTTTTGTGAAGGTTTTGAAGCTAGAACAAGGTGCTATTGGGAAGAATCATTTCCAGCACAGAGGCGGCCATGACCCAGTCACACACTCTCTCATCCTCTGAAGGTAGAATCGTGTTCAATGACAAGGCCTAATGGAAGCAGAGCCTTGTCTTCCACTGCCACAGGCAAATACTTCAGTTCTCTCTGAAAAAAAAATTGCCTGAGCCTAGTTAAAGCAGTTAGTTAAAATAGTTAAAATAGTTGATTGGGGACATTAGACTGAGGTAGTGCATTTGTCCTAGGTTTCTACAAAAAGCAAATCAAAACTCAACTTGCTGTCATATTCTAGGGAAATAAGCTTCAGCATAACCAATCAGAAACTGCCAATTAAGCTTGAACTAGAGACTTTCTATTGGAGTCATCGAAATAAGGCTATTCCTCCACTTTAACCAATCAAGTAATTTCTTTGTCTTGCTTCCTTATTTACTCTGTGAAAGCTGTCCCCATGGCTCCCTTTGGAGGAGCACTGAACCACTTCCAGTTGTGCACTGCCCTATTCATGAATCCTTGTCTGCCCAAATAAACTCTAAAATTACAGTGCCAAAGTTTATCCTTAAACATAGCTCAGGCAGTAAAAGACTGTCAGCTTGTTAGATAGAAGAACTCTCAATTCCTAGAAGGAGCAAGGTTATTCCTACCCAAGAGGTAGAAAGGGTATCCACATTCACTTCATGTGCACTTCGGACAAAGAGAGGTTCCTAGAGTACAGAGAATACCCACGCAGCAGACTTCCTGCATTTAAGAAAAAAGAAAGGGCAAGATCTGCCGAGGCAAGAAGTACTCTCCCTCACAGCATTCTCAAGCTCACTTTCCATCAAAAAGTTGAGAAGGCTTCAGTCTAGAGGTTAGTTGCTAGGACAGAAGTGTGAAGAAACACTGGTCTAGAGGGTTAGCAGAGGCAAAGGGACCTGCTAGGGGTCTCTACATTCTTGGGAATGGACAAGTTCACTCTAGAAAGAACACAAGTAGAAAAGAAAGCCACAGGCAAAACTGGGCAACAGCAAGGGTGAGGTACAGGACTTCACCAGAGAGGAGAAGAAATGGTCAGAGAAGAGGAAGGCAAGAGAAGGAGGGATTTAAGAAACAAGGACAAGAGCAAGTGCTGCTGAAAGATCAAGCAAGATACAGCTAACACCAGAACAATAAATTTGGAAGTCTAAAAATGAGTTAGGAAGGTTGGAGTGGTGGCACACCCAGTACTCAGGAGGCTGAGGAAGAAGGATCCTTGCTAGTTTGAGATGCGCCTGGGCTACAAAGTGAGCTCGAAACCAGCCTGAACTGCATAGTGAGACTCAGTCTCGAAAGAAAGAAAAGAAAGAAAGAAAGAAAGAAAGAAAGAAAGAAAGAAAGAAAGAAAGAAAGAAAGAAAGAAAGAAAATAAGATAAAATAAATAAAAAGGGGTTAGGAGTGAGAGAAACATGAATATGTACCTCTTAAAAAAAAAACCCATGAAAGACAGAAATAGAAATGGACATATAATAGGGTAGGAAGTTTTATTGCCTATTTGCTTATATAGTTTTGATGGGGAATAAATAACGATAATTAAATGCTGAGATGATTGAAGCAGTAAAGAGGGAAAGATTGAAAAGAAGGGGAGAAGGTGAAGGACAAGGCCAGTCTGGGACCAGGTACAGGCCTCAGGGTTAGCATGCAGATGCAGGCGCTGAAGGTTGCCATATTAAATACTGGTTTCCCTTTTCCATTTCTTTTCTTCTACTTGCCAAGCACCAGAGATAGCTTTCTGTACTCAGCATCAATGGAAAAGCTCAACATTCAATTTCAGAACAAATTTCAAATTCCTGGCTAAGAACACCTGAAACTCAAGTGCTTTGGGTTTATAGGAGCTGGATTTAAACATGCAAGTCAGGCCTCTGACTACAGCATAGGTCTAGAAACTCAGCCATAGTGTGGTAGGTGGTAGCCATGAGAAGGAGGCAGAATATGATACTGAAGTAAGTTTTCCTATCATAAAGGAAGAAGACAAAATTCCTTTCATAGCTAAAGAAAAACTCTGGAGAGGATTAAGAGAGGAGAGCCAGTGGGGGCCTTTTCTGTGCCTTACTCCTCTAGGTCAACACGGAGGAGGATGGGGGCAGGGCAGAAATATCCATCAAGGCTTAAGGAATTGCAGAAGGTCATGGGTGCCTTAGGCACCCGAGAGAAGCCAGAGTAAGGAAAACATGGCAGAGAGGACAGCTTATATTTGATACCCAGAAATCCCACTGGGTGGAGCAATAGACATTTTGAACATTTCTGGTTGCCATGACAGAGGAAAGAGAATTCTGGACGATGCTGACCAAGAGGTCCAGGATATATCATTAGAGACATTTGATGATTGGCATTGATGATTACCACAATCTTCATGGTAAAGCAGAGTTAGTGTGTTAGCCAGAGCACTGGGTGGCTCAGGGAAGTGACAACTCTGAGGAACTGGATGAGGGCAGATTGAGTCTCAGGTCGGCAGTACTGAGAACCAAGGTGGAGCCAGGGGCTGCAGGGCTGCAGGCTGGGAGGCTCGGAAGGAGACACATAGCTACAGACCCCAGTTAGAAAGCTCAGAGGCCTATAGCCACAGCCTAGTGGAGAAGAAATAATTTAGCAACGGTCATCAAAATACAAAGCATCCCAAGATGTTGGGGCACAAAACTCATCAGGAATTTAACTGAAGTAAAAGAATTAAATTCAAAACTGACTGTATTTAGAACCATAAGTGACTAAGCTATCATGAAGTGTCAAAAGAAGTGGGCATCTGAAGAAAAGGGAAGTTTGAAGAAATTCTAGTTCAGCTATAGAATAATAAATCATAACGGTAAGAACATGGGCTTTAGGGATGGAGATCTTGGGCTCCACTGTCTACTTCACCATTTCCTAGACTCTCTTGTTTATTAGTTGCATAGTCTTGGGACAGATGCTGGTCCTCACTAAGCCTCTCTTTTCCCATATCTACAAAGGGGGCTAATAATGCCTACTTCATAGTATGTTTTAAAAGAGTTCATAAGACAGTAAAATGTAGTCAAGCATGGTGGTGCACACCTGCAATCCCAGCATTTCGGAGGCTGAAGCAGGAGGATTGCTGGAAGTTTGTGGCCAGTCAGGGCTACATACTGAATTCAAGGATAGCTTGAACTGCATAGTGAGACCCTATCTCAAAAAGACAGACAGAGAAAGCAATGCTTTCTGTTTAGATAGTGCTTGTTAAAAGTTCAGGGATGGTAGGAGATACCATGTCAGGGCCTGACCCTAGATATAGCTCAACAAATGAGAGGCTCCAGGCCTAAGAAACATGAGTTCAAGAATCTCTGATGATGGATGTGATAAAAATATTCCTTGCACTATTTTAAACTGAGAGGAAAATGTAATTTGATGAGGAAACTTGCTTTTGGATATTTGTTTCTACCTGTTTCAATGTCTTTTTAGGGTGTCCCCGAAAGAAAACCATGGTTGTAGCTTATTCTGGTGAGCTGTAAATGAGATATTTTTTTTTACAGTGGTCAAAGATTCTTTCCACTCCTTGTCTTTGGCACTGGAGAATGGGGATGCTCGGATCTCAGCATGCTCTAAGTGGGTGTGTGCCAAGAACACCCATTGCTGGTCCTTCTCACAGAGCACTTCCCCCATTAACTGTTGGATCGCCTGGTGACAGCTAAGTATGTGCTATAGAAATGTGTTAAAAATCAGGCATGACAGGCAGACTTGGATTTCATCTTGCTGAATGACCTTCTGTGTGGGTCCTTAGGAAGAGGGCAACAACCATATAAACATATTAAATAGCTTTAAGAAAGAACTACAGAATATGAGTCTGGTTGGGGAAATGTTGTTGTGACATAAAGGCATCAATGAGGACCTATCACTTTAATGCTTCAAAAATATAGCAGAAATCATATAGTTGCCTTTAAATATCTTTGTGGAGCATAAAACTCAGCTTTAAGAGCTAGTGAAAATTGTATGGGCAGCAACCATTTATATTTCCATCAATATTAAGGCAGGGGACAAAACTTCTTCCCAAATGATAAGAAAGCATCCAGAACTAATTTGAGTCTCCAGGCAGATTTAGAAAATTAGTTTGCTTCTGTGTGGTATAGAGCTGCATCTATCTGCTTTTTGGCCCAATTTGGAAGATAATCTATTCCAAATACAAATAACAAATGGTGAAAACTACAGGCTAGGGTGGAGACAGCCTGACTAGGTAACATTTCCACAGCGAATTTTTACCACCTGGCAAGATTAAAGCTAGATTTGAAGTGGACAGAGTTACTTAGCATCTTTTGTGATCACATTTGTAACTTGACAATTTAGTCAGGAAAGGAATGTCCACAGGACTTATCCCCTTCAGCAAGGACACATGATCCAACCATGCAGCCCACAACAAAGAGGGCCTGTCTCTTTTTCCTCTAAGGGTAAGGGCATTTTTAAAGGACCAGCAAAAAGCGCTAGTCAAATTTGATATAGGGGTTAACCAATAAAATCATTAGCAAGCATAAGTGGAAATAGACATAGAGGTGATCAATTAAATTTAAATTAGATAAAGTGGTTGCAGATTACTTAACTAGTATTGAAGCCTTAACTATGTATATAGCTGTGATTTTTAAGTCCATTTTATTTAACCACATAGAGATAAAAAATGGATTTTCCAAAGTAATTAACCAAATAATGTAAACACCAAAAACTATACAAAATTTAAGAACATTGAAAGTTAGAAACTAGTAAGAGGAAGGTGATGATATGGTTCTTCTGTGCTATGAGTTCAAAACATCACATTTTAAGAGTGAGTAGTAATAACAGGGGCCAGGTTCAAAGGTGAGAAATGAGGGTGAAAGGGAGATGCAAAGCTCTGTCACTGAGAGTACAAACACTGGGACTATTTCAGGTGTAACAGGGGGATCAAGAACACAGAGATGTGATGACCACTTTTTAAAAGTCATTTTTAAAGTTATGTGATTTTTAATTTGTTTGTGTAAAATTCCCAGATAAATGTTAGGTACAAACTGCAGACATCTCATTAACTGTGGAATGGAGCACCTCGGTTGATAATTAGTTCCCTGCCTTGGTAAAGGTGAATGGTCTATTAGCAACAGTATGATATGCAGATTTGCACATTGGATGGAACTGGATTAGGATGCAATGAATTGTGCCATTGGTTACATGAAGAGCTCAGAACCATTTAGGGCACTTGCCTGGTCATTTTACATTACCTTGAACATTCATCTTTTCTGAACTTCAGCTACATCATCAGGAAATGGAGATAATGGTAAATACTTCATAATGTTTTGGGAAATAAGTACATTTATGCATACAGGGAACTTCATATTATGCTTGTATGATGCTGCTTAATAAATGACACTTGTTCTTACCAGTATTAGTGTTTCAGTACCCTGGCAGCTAAATGTAAACTTTAGTAGTAATACTTACATTTCCAACCACAAGTTTGCAGACAGCTTGTCATCCTAACTCAAACTCTGGGAACCAGCTTGGAGAGAAGAAGCAGTAAGAAAAGGAAGTACTAAATCATTTAAAGGGAAAGAGAAAGGGTTCTGGATTCATGTGATCACAGCTAGGAACAAATCAGAGTGGAATGATCAAGTCAAGGCATGATTTGACAGGAATATTACTATGGTTTTACTTTTGTATGGTTATTTTTTTGTTTGGCTCTATTTATAGGAATAAAATACCTGTTGAATAAATAGTTTTATTGGAAGTCGATGCTTATGATAACTTTATTAAAAAAGATACAAGGGGTGGCAGAGTAGTAAGCTACAGAGAAAATAGCCTCTCTGAGAGTCACCATCCAGACACCAGAATATAGCATTGTGAGGAAGACAAGATGGAAGGAAGTGGGACCCCTGGACCCAGGAAGAATCTGAAGCACAAGCTGAAGCTCACAAAAAGAGTAAAAAGTAAAACTTCAAGGAAGAAGAAGGCAGTAGTTGGCGGCACCTTCACCTTCAGACAGGATTCACTGTGTGAAAGGAGCTGTTCAAACCTGGAGACAACAGAGTCACAGTGACGGTGATGGCTGGCGACTCCAGAGGCCTCTGCAGAGAGACTCAGCAGTGAAAGGGAGTGATGGACATGGAGGACTGCACTGGCTGGCTCTGTTGGTTCTGGTATTCTATGACTGAGATTAACTAAGGATAACAGAAAATATGGTGGCACAGTGCCAAAGTACCAGGGACTAGGCCAAACAACCGACAACTTTTCATCTCCAACAGACTGAAGAGGTAAAATCTTCCAACAGACCTAAAACCCCAAAACTGACTACACCTGCAAAATACCCCAGAGAAGTAATCATCACCTAAGTGTTCTAAATAGTACCAATAAAGCAACCTACCATAGGCTATTTGCAAGTATCACCCCACAAATTAAAAAAGAGAAAATAAAATGAGAAGACACGAGCAAAATGCAACCCAAGACATCCAGTTAGCCAAAGGCAAATACAGCGGCAATGAGGTGGGACAATCCAAAAGCCCCCTCCAGGTCTCTCTGAAGTGGAAAAAACAAAGCAATTGAATGAGTCTCTGGAAAACATGAAATCAGAAATAATCTCTCAGATAACTACAGAGATTACCAAAATACACACCATGTTTAGCGACATTAGACACTGACAAAAAAATAGACAAACTTAAGAAAATCATGGAAGATCAGCATAGGAAAGAAATGGAATCCATAAAGCAGATTCAAGCAGATATTCAGGAGATTAAAAACTCCATTGAAAGTGTTAGAAGCAGACTAGGCCAATGTGAGGACAGGATCTCAGATATTGAAGACAGGCTTGCAGTTAGCAACCAGGAAAAGAAAGATTTCTCAAAAATAGCAAGGGACCATGAGAAATCAATTCAGCAGCTGCTAAATGAGACAAAGAAGAATAATTTAAGATTAATTGTAGTCAATGAACAAGCAGGAGAGACCACAAATGACATTTAAAAAATATTCACAGACATCATTACAGAAAACTTTCATTGTAGACAAAAAGAACTTGATATACAGATAAATGAGGTATACGCACTCCATTTAGCAATGATGAAAAAATCTACAGCCAGGAATATCATAGTCAAAATTCCAGAAATTCAATACAAGAATAGAATACTAAAAGCTGTTAGATAAAAGAAACAAATCACCTGTAAAGAAAAGCCCATCAGAATTACAGCTGACTTCTCGGCACAAACTCTCAACTCAAGGAGAGCTTGGAGTGAAGTATTTAAGTTCTAGAGGAAAATAGCTTTCAACCCAGATTGATGTACTCCGCAAAACTATCTTTCAAAATTGATGGAGAAATAAGATACTTCCACGACAAAGAACATCTGAGGAAATTTATGATCACCAAACCAGCACTTCAAAATGTCCTGAAAGACATTCCAGAAAGACATAATAAGGATTACAGCTCCATGAACCCCTACAGAAGGAATCGACGAGGAAAGGCAAACAATTAGAGAAAGGGGGAAAAAAGTGGGGGGAGCCAACAACAAGGAAATAACATGACAAGAATAAGTCAATACATATCAGTTATAACCATCAATGTTAACGGTCTCAATTCACCAGCCAACAGACACAGACTGGCAGAATGGATCAAGAAGCAAGACCCAACAATATGCTGCAAATAAGAACACATTTAATTCAAAAACAGACTTATGTACTGAAAGTCAAAGGATGGAAAACAACACTCCATGTGACAGGAACCCAGAAAAAAAGCAAGGGGTATCTATTCTATTTGCAGACAAAGTGAATTTCAAGCCAAGACTGATTAAAAGAGATAAAGGTCACTACATGCTTGTAAATGGAACAATCCAAGAGGCAGAGATAACAATCATAAATACATATGCAAAAAATACCAGTGCACCCAACTATATAAAACAATCACTAACAGACATGAAAAATCAAATAAGCCCAAATACAATAGAATTGGGAGACCTCAATACCCATTGTCACAAAAAGGCTGATCAACTAGACAAAAATATTCAATAATAAAATATTAGAATTAAATCAAACTTTTGAACAAATGAACTTAGTAAATGTCTATAGAGTTTCCTACCCCACAACATCAGAATATGTATTCTTCTTAGCTGCACATGAGACATTCTCCAAAATAGACCATATACTGACACATAGAACATGCTTAAGTAAATGTAAAGGAATTAAAATTATCCCATACATGCTATCAGACCACAGTGCAGTGAAATTAGAAATCCACACCAAAGGCAACCACAAGAAATCCATAAACACATAGAAATTAAATAGAGCCCTACTGAACAACCAATGGGTCACAGATAAAATTAAAGAAGAAATTAGACAGTTTTTATAGTTGAATGATAATGATAATACAACATACCAGAACTTGTGGGACACAATGAAAGCAGTCTTAAGAGGGAAATTTGTAGCTGTAAATACACACATCAGGAAAATAGATCAAGTGTATGGAAATAACTTAATTTTGAACCTCAGGCTTCTAAAAAAATAATAGCAGGCTAAACCAAAAGTTCATACAAGAGAGGCAATTATAAAGATCAGAGCAGAAATTAACACACTGGAAACTTAAAAAACAATACAAAAAATCAATGAATAGAAGAGTTGGTTCTTTGAAAGATTAAATAAAATTGACAACCCTTAGCCAACCTTATCAAAGAAAGGGAAGAAAAGACTGAAATCCACACAATTAAGAATGAAAAGGGTGAAATACAACAGACCCTGCAGAAATCCAGAATATCATCTATATCTACTTCAAAAACTTGTATTCTATTAAAATGGAAAATGCAGAAGAAATAGACAGATTCCTAGATACATATAAATTACCAAAGTGGAATCAGGAAGATATAAAAATCTTAAATAATCCAATATCAATAAATGAAATTGAGGATGTAATTGAAAGCCTAACAACAAAGAAAAACTCAGGTCCTGACAGATTCACTGCTGAATTCTACAAGAAATTTAGAGAAGACATAATACCACTACTCCCTAAACTTTTTAATGAAATTTAAAGGGAAGAAATACCTCCAAATTCATTTCTGTAAGCAAGCATTACCCTGATACAAAAACCAGAGAAGGATCCAACTGAGAAAGAGAATTACAGGTCAATTTCCCTAATGAATTTTGATGCAAAAATCCTCAGTCAGATACTGGCAAACAGACGGCAGCAAATTGTCAAGAAGATTGTACACTATGATCAAGTGGGCTTCATCCCAGGGATGCAGGGATGGTTCAACACATGTAAATCCATAAATGTAATACACCATATTAACAGAATCAGGGAAAAAATCATATGATCATCTCAATAGATGCAGAAAAAACTTTTGACAAAGTCCAGTACCCATACATGATCAAAACCCTACAGAAAATTGGAATAGTCTTTATCTCAATTTGATAAAAGCTATCTATGACAAACCAACAGCCAACATCATACTAAATGGTCAAAAACTGAAAGCTTTCACTTTAAAATCGGGAATAAGACAAGGATGTCTACAGTCTCCATTCTTATTCAACATAGCCCTGCAAACGTTTCTGGAGCAATTATTAAAAAGTTTTTGTATGCCAAAGAAAATCTCCAACAGAGTGAAAAGAAAACCCACGAACTGGGAAAATATTTTAGCCAACTATCCCTCAAAGGACTTCTACCTAAAACATACAAAGAATTTTAAAAAATCAGGCCCCCCAAATTCAAGGACCCAAACCAAAAATGGACAACTGAGATGAATACACACTTATCAGATGAAGAAATACAAATGGCAAATTAATACATGAAAAAATGTTCAACATCAATGGTCACTGGGGGAAATGCAAATTGAAACAACACTGAGATTCCATCTCACCCCAGAAAGAATAGCCAAGAACAAGAAATCAACCAATAACTAATGCTGGAGGGGTTGTGTGGAAAAAACAACTCTTCTCCACTGTTGGTGGGAGTGTAGATTGGTGCAACCACTGTGGAAATCATTGTGGAGATTCCTCAAGAAGCTAGAATTAGAGATTCCATTTGACCCAGCTATCCCGCTACTGGGCATTTTCCCAGAAGAACTAAAAACGTCATACCACAGTGATATATGTGCACCCATGTTTATAGTAACACAATTTGTAATAACCAAATTTTGGAAACAACCCAAGTGCCCATCAATCAAGGAATGGACAAAAATGATGTGCTACTTTTATACAATGGAGTACTACTCAGCTATCAAGAAAGATTGCATTGAGACTTTTTTAAGTAAATGGACACGACTTGAGACCATACTCATAAGTGAAATAAATCAAACTCACAGGTGTAAATACCATATTGTCTCCCTAGTGTAAGAAATGGAAACAGTATATATGATTCAAAATCTACAATAAATACTGCAGAAGAGTAAGAAACTGCTCAAAGAGCAAAAGTAATTGGGAAAAGGAAAAGGAGGAAAGAAGGAAGGGAAAAGAAAAAAGACACAAATTTGTATGTATATATATATATATAAGATAGCTAAAATAACTATACTACTAAATGTATTAGTTATTGGAAAAGAACAGTTAATACTCATATGATTAGATCTATTTTACATGTCTATATCTGTTAATCTAAACAACCCTTTTGAAGGTAACAATATGCAATATTACAACCATTGTCAAGTTCCTATCATCTTGTTTTGTAAACCTATACTGCTATTGTATTGGATTTGTTGTTGCTTGTTTGTCTCTTTCACTTTTTGGTTTTGTTTTTCCTGTGTCTTTTTTCTCTTAAATAAAAAAAGAGAAAGAAATAAAAGGAATAAAGATAGGAAAGGAAGAAATTAAACTATTGCTATTTGTAGATGACATGATACTCTACTTAGAAGACCCCAAAAAGTCCACCAAGACTTCTAGATTTAATAGGCAAATTCAATAATATAGTTGGTTACAAAGTCAACATTCAAAAATTAATAGCCTTCCAGTACATAAATAACAAACTCACTGAGAGAGAAATTAGGAAAACAATAGTTTTTACGATAGCATCCAAAAAAATGAAATACCTAGGAATCAATCTAACAAACAATGTGAGAGACCTCTGCATTGAAACTTCAGTACTCTGAAAAAGTAGATTGAAGAGGATATTAGAAAATGGAGAGCGATCCCATGCTTTTGGGTAGAATGAACCAATAAAGTGAAAATGGCCATACTTCCAAAACTCTTATATAGATTCAATGCAATCTCAATAAAAATTCCAATAGCATGTCTCACAGAATTAAAGAAAACAATCCAAAAATTCATCTGGAACCAGAAGAGTCCTTGAATAGCAAAGGCAATCCTGGATAACAAAGACAAGACAGGGAGCATCACAATCTCTGACTTGAAATTGTACTATATAAAGCCAATGTGATAAGCCGGGCGTGGTGGCGCACGCCTTTAATCCCAGCACTCGGGAGGCTGAGGTAGGCGGAGCGTTGTGAGTTCGAGGCTGGCTTGGGTTACAACGCGAGCGCAAGGCCGGCCTGAGCTACATAGTGCGACCCTGCCTCAAAAAACCAGGGCCGGGAGTTCGGCTCAGTGCCTTAAGCGCCTGCCCTGGCAGGCGCGAGGTTGTGAGTTCAATCCCCGGTGCCGCAAAAAAAAAAAAAAAAAAAAAAAAAAAAAAAAAAAAAAAAAAAAAAAAAAAAAAAAAAAAAAAAAAAAAAAAAAAAAAAAAAAAAAAAAAAAAAAAAAAAAAAAAAAAAAAAAAAAAAAAAAAAAAAAAAAAAAA